>JZKD02S1150176.1:50925-98872 GCA_000966675.3 Picea glauca
ATATATATATATATATATATATATATATATATATATATATATATATATTTCTTCTTCCTCAAATAGTCTATTCTCCCTTCATGGTCTGTAATCCTAGGAAATGGGAGTCAGGGAAGAACCTCAATCCACTTATCAATCCCTCTTTCCCTTAAAGTGCAGGTTGTATGGAACCAGCGGCTTCTTCCTTTATGCCTTTAAGATTCAACTTAATTAGGCACTAGATCTCTGGGAAAAGTCCCTTCCTTGATGTGACCAAGCGCCAAATCGAAAGGAGCGTCGCGATTTTGCATTTCACGAATTCCTAGAACTCGACTTCTGGCTTCCTGAGTTGTGAACTCTCGATAAGACTAGATCTACGGTCCACGATCTTGCTGCGATCGACGGCTGCGATCGAGTCACAATTTCTCATTTCATGACTTTGCGAATGAGTCAACCCTGACTCCTCAAATCTCGAGCTCCAAAAAGGGATAACATTCCTTAACTCCTCCTTTGGCCTCCATCCATGTGACTTTTCACCGTGACCCGAGGCCCAACTCTCAAGAGCGTTAGAATTTCACGTATTGCAAGTTGTCGTCGCTTCCACCTTTGACCTTTCCCTCCCGTGAGTCAGTGAAATGCTGGTCTCTCACCATGCGCCCCTCCAAATGGATGGCTCTGATGATGTTGGGATAGCCAACGACTATGATCTTTTTGCGAGTTTTCACTTCACAAACTCTCCTGACTCTGCTCTTTGACTTCTTCACTCTGCGATTCAACGAAACGATGACCCTTCTCCACATGCCCTCCTTGAAAATGGATGGTCCCGATGATTTTGGAACAATCAACGACTATGATATTTTTCAAAATGATAAACGGATGTGATATTTTTGGAACGATCAACGACTGTGATCATTTCGTGAATTCTCACGAATGCATATTTGACTTCTTCAAGTTGTGAATCAACGAAATGTTGAGCACTCACCACACGTCCATTCCGATGGATATTCCCAATGATTTCAAAACTTGTCTCATGCAAATTCCTCCGGATCCAATGACTGTTGGTCCATGTGCTTCAGATCTGATGGCTCAGATCTATTTTCCTCCTGCGCTCACTTCTCGCTGTCTAGACGTGGATTTCGACGGTCCAGATCTTCTCCTATGCAGCTGATCTATGGCCACTGTGCTCTCCCTCCTGAGATTATTTCAATGGAGTTTGATCTTGGCCCTTTGATTCTTTTTCTGTGAGCTCTATGTCTTGAGTCTCACCCATGTTCTAAATATGCTATCTCTCCTGAGATTTAGGACTTGAAACAAGTCCTCTCTGCGCGCACTCCTCGCGCTTTGACCAACCTTCAACTGGCTGTCTTCAACACTTCCACTGAGTGTTGGCCTAGTGCACTCCTTGCACAGGTCTTCCTCTAGATTGTTCAGCAACTCTGTTTCCTTTTGATTCAACTGCTCGGACCTCAAAGGTATCTACCTTTGATTTACTCCCTGTGAGCCCTGATGTATGGATCTCGATTTCTCCCTTTACCTCATGATCTTACAAAATTGAGACAAGTTCACCTCTTAGACCTTATATGTGCTTCAGAAAGGCGCTTATCTCTTCTGAGCTTGGTTCTTAGGGAATTTTGAATTCCCACATACTCTTGCGTTAATCTGCTCGCGTCGGATCGACGATCCATGACCTTCCTTGATCCAGCAGACCAGAGTACATCGCAACTTTGGGTTTCAGGAGTTTAGTCACGCCAACGTGTGAATCTCCTGACGTGTGAATCCCCGATCTTGTCAATTCGATGGTCAGGGAGGGTCTCAATAGATCCTTAGGTCTACAAGGGGTAAAGGCATCAATGCCCACATTCCTTCCTCAAATATAATGGTTGTGATAGACCACAGATATTCCCGAATGGATCTCATCTGTTCAACTTCCAAATGAAAGGATACTCCCTTTTGATACTTGAATTTCTGGCTATCCCTCCCGAGCTTCTTTGGTTATGAAGGATTTAAGAGGGTTATGCTCTTTCTCCTAAACTTAACACATAGAGGGATCTTTGGCGCAACTATTGCGCTCCTTCATTGAGTCTAGGACTTAAGTGGTTCTGGGTTTCTTCTTACCTCACAAAGGGCCTGTGCATGTCTGCACTACCTCTCCTGAGCTTAATAGACTCTGTCCTCGTAGGGATTGTGGGATTCATCCTCCACATTCAGAGAAGTACTCACTCGACTCTGGAATGGTGATGAAATTCCCTGGGGCAAGCAACTTCGATTGATTAAACCGGGGCGCAAGGAACTCCAAGTGGAATTATAGGCTCTCAAGGAAACAAACGCATATTCATAAATAAATCATTTAATACAGAGAAAGAAACCTTTATACACATGTAAATACTCACATGCATCCATTATTTGCAATTCAAAAGAATAAGGCAAGAAAACACTTATCAGAACCATAGAGTGTGATGTGACTACTGAAAGGGGTGCTCATTTCCACCCAACCATAGGCTCAGCCACTCCCAATGGATTTATCACTGGCCACCCCCAAGATTAAGCCACGATGCTTTGAGATTCAATATCTTACTTCCAACACAATGAAAGTTAGGGATGAAGGTTACTCTCCTTCTCCCAATACCGAAAATAGAATAGGACAGAGGTTACTCCTCTTCTCCTAGTTCAATCTCTAATTTTCGTGATCAAAACTCGTTGTTTCTCCTTTAGTCCTTCCACGGACCCAAAGTTTCCACTCTCGTCTCTGTATTTTCCTCTGCAGGTCCCTCCTGTCCACCATGTTTGCTTACTTTCCTTCCTCGACAAGATTGCGTGTGGCTCAAACCTCCCAGTCCGTGGCCAGGTTCAAAATCCTTACCAATGGGAAGTCTGCCCCATCCCTCATTAACTCTTGAGGAGTCCTTCCCACCTACCATCCTGACAAGGATTCATTCCTGGTCAAAGGGTTGTTCTCATCTAAGCAAATTAATTCCAGCATGGTACTGGTTTCGTGTTGGTTAACGCAACCATTCATGGTCCCCTCCACCACCTTTCACAACATTTCGTGGTCTCTCTCTTAGCACACCCCCTCTTTGAGCAGTCATGTAACACATAACCATTTTCTATTAAAATAATCATAATTTACATTCATCGACCTTCTGCACAAGGTCCATCAAATCAAAAATTCATAGTTTTAAGTTTTCCATAGTTCCTTGGCCCATATAGTTATATTTACAAACTGGGGGAAACAAGGTGTTACAATTCCCTCCCCCTTAAAGGAATCATCGTCCTCGATGTTCTATCTATCAAAATGATATGTATGTACAGAAGTAAACAGAATTGGATATGCCTGTCTCATGGCATCTTCCATTTCCCATGTAGCCTCATCTGGGCCAAAGTGTTTCCATTTCACCTTGACCCATGTAATGGTTCGGTTCCTGAGTGAGGTTTCCTTCTTGTCTAATATGCATTGAGTTTCTGGCAGGAATTCTCCCTCTGACTCCACCTAGATCATAGACCAGTCAATTATATGATTAGCATCATATACATATTTCTTCAATAATGAAACATGAAAAATAATATGTTCCTTTACAGTGGGAGGAAGTGCTAGCCTATAGGCTATAGGTCCCACTCTATCTAAGACTTCAAAGGGTCCACAATACCGAGGTGCCAACTTGGCACAAGCTTCCATTCTAAGGGAACTCTTCCTTGGTCTAACTCTGAGATAGACATGGATCTCGGTCTTGAACTCTCTGGGAATTCTCTTTCTGTCGGTGTAACTTTTCTTTCTATCCTGAGCAATATTTAGATTTTTTCTTATCTAAAACACTTGTTGTTCCATTTGTTTTAGCATGTCGGGTCTGATTGTAATTCTGTCCACTGGGTTACTCCAACTAATTGGAATCTTGCACTGTCTACCATAGAGGGCTTCAAAAGGGCACATCTTCAAGGATTCCTGATAATCGTTGTTGTAGGCAAACTCTACCAATGGTAGGTAGTATTCCCACTTCTTAGGTTGATGCATTACATGCATCCTTAGCATGTCTTATACTATTTGGTTCAATCTTTATGTCTATCCATCAGTTTGAGGTTGATAAGCTGTGTTGAACAATAATTTCATCTCAAAACCAGCCATTAGGGATTTCCAAAATCTTGAAGTGAATTTGGCATCTCGGTCAAATATAATTTCCTTGGGCATGCCATGCAGTCTGAATATCTCCTTCATGAAGATGTTGGTGACATCTATTGCCTTGCAGGTTGACTTGATAGGGACAAAATGGACAGACTTACTCAGTTTTTCCACCATGACCATGATGGGATCATTTTGTTTGGTCAACTTTGGTAGTCCGATGATGAAATCCAGGGTGATGGTTTCCCACTTCCATTATGGGATTGGTAGGGGTTGTAACAATCCTACTGGATGTCGGTGTTCCACCTTAACTTTTTTGCACTCTAGGCACTTAGCTACATAGCTAGGTATGTCTTTCTTCAACCCAGGCCAATAGAATTGTTTCCTAGTGGATGTGATCATCTTCTGATATCTTGGGTGACCAGTATATGGTCTCTTATGTAGTTCATCCATTATGAACCTCTTCAAGTCGTCATGGATTGGAATATAAAATCTATTTATGTAAGTCAACAACCCTTCCTCGAGCATTTGGTATCCTTCATACTTCATCCCTGTAGGCTCTTGTATTAGGTATGCGATCACAGTCTTGAAGAATGCATCTGTCTCTTGTGCATTTCTGACTCTATCCCTGACATCCATTTCACAGGTGCTTACTACTGCCAGACAAATTGTTTTTATACTTCTTCTAAGGGCATCGACCACTCTATTTTCCTTTCCTTCTATGTGTTTTATTTTGAAATCGAATTCACTTAGGAGAGCCATCCACCTAGCTTGTCTGGCATTCAGTTTTGGTTGATCAAACAGGTGCCTCAACCCACAATGGTCTCTCATAAGCACAAATATCCTTCCCAGGAGGTAGTGCCTCCACATTTTTAAAGCATGTACTATGGCATCCAACTCTAGTTCATAGGTCACATAATTGATCTCATGTCCATTTAATTTCTAGGATGCATAGGAAATTACACGTCCTTCTTGCATAAGAACTCCTCCGAGTTATTCCTTGCAAGCATATGTACATACGAGGAAATCATTATCCGAGTCTTCAATCTTTAGCACGGGTTCATGGGTCAGGTGGTATTTTAGTTCCTGAAATCTTTCTTCGCATTTTGACGTACAAATGAATTTAATCCCCTTTTTATGAAGGGCAATGATTGGACAACCAATCTTGAAAAACTCTTTTATGAACCTTCTATAGTATCTTGCTAATCCCATGAAGGACCTAATATCAGATACATCTTTCGGGGTAGGCCATTCCATAATGGATATGATCTTGTCATGGTCTACTACCACCCCTTCCTTAGATATGACATGGCCTAAGTAATGGACTTGCTTCTGAAAGAAATCGCAATTGCTAAACTTAGCGTAGAGTTGATGCTCTCTTAGAACTTGAAGTACGAGTCTAAGATGTTCTTCATGCTCCTCCCTGTTCTTGGAGTAGATTAGGATATCATCAATGAAAACCAATAAAAATTTGTCCAAAAATTTGCTGAGTACATTATTCATCAAGCACATAAAGGTGGCGGGGGCATTGGTTAACCCGAACGAAACCACCACAAATTCGTAGTGACCAAAACTCGTCCTAAAGGATATTTTGTGGATGTCTTCATCCTTAATCCAGACTTGATGATATCCAAATATTAGGTCACTCTTCAAGAAGATGGATGCAACTTCCAATTGGTCAAACAAGTCATCAATTCTTGGTAAGGTGTAATTGTTCTTTATGGTTGCCTTATTGAGTTGTCTGTAATCTATGCACAGTCGAAGAGTGCCATCTTTATTTTTCACAAACATGATGAGCACTCCCCACTGAGATACACTGGGTTGGATGTAGCCTTTTTCCATCATCTCCTTTAGTTGTAGCTTGAGCTCAACAAGCTATGGTGTGCTCATTCTGTATGTCATTCTAGATGTTGGTACCGCTCCCGGTGTAAGTTCTATCGAAAAGTCAATATCCCTTCTCGGAGGTAGACTTGTTACTTCTTTTGGGAGTACGTCCTTGTATTATCTTAATATGGGGTGGTCCTCTAGGTTTGGTTTGTCATCCTCAACGAATTACAACACCTGTATTGCATATAAGGAACACCCTTTCCTGCAATACTTCTTCATTTGAAGGGCCAATATTTGTCTCACTGAGACAGGCTTTTGAATCCCTTGGAGGGTCATCTTTCTCCCTTATTCGTCTACACATTCTAAAGTTTTATGATAACAATCCATTTTAGTTTTATAAGAATCCAACCAGTCCATACCAATCAATAGGTCATAAGATCCCAGGGGAAGTATCTTAAGGTTCGCTCGGGTGGGAAATCCAGCCATGATGAATTGGCAGGTTGGTATGGCCTCTTCCACCTTTATTTTAGTCCCAGTGGATAGTTGTACCAACCATGGTTTAACATGTCTAATTGGTTGCAGTTTACATTTATTGGCAGTCTGAGGAGCTACATAACTCAAATTAGAACCTGGGTCAATTAAAATAGAAATTGGATGGTTGGCGATCATACCTTCCAGCTCCACTACTGAATCCTGGTGGTCAGCTTGATTATTGTCTAGGGATGCATAGATTCATGGCATGCTCCTAGCCACATCATTGATGGTGGTAGCTTCTTGGATATTGTAGACCCCCTTACTATTTTGTTGTGTGTGTGGGCAATCCCTCAATCTATGATTTTCTCCACAACCCCAACATTTTAAGGGTTCCTTCTTTAGGTTATCGGTCTTTGTTGGGACTATCTGAAAAGGTTTATTTCCACTTTGAGAGGGGAAATTTTGTTGATATACACTTCCAGTAGGAATGATCCGCCTAGAATCTTTTCCATAGTTCTTAAATCTTTTGGAGTTAAACCTTTTCTTCTCATATGCCAAACTACTCTTCTTCTTCCAGTCCTCATGGGGACTTGTCTTGCTCCCAAACTGTTCATAACAATACCTCACCTTCCGGATAGCTTCTTCTAAGGTAACCCACTCCACTGCATTTTTTCTTTTTCATCTTTTATGTAGGGTACATACCTCAGTAGTTCAAGGAATTTATTGACAAATTCCTCTATGGTGAGTTGTCCAAGCTAGAGTTCATAGAATTCCTTAGTTTTCCCATTTATGTATTTTTCTGACAGTACTACTTCCTAAAGTATTTCTCAAATTGTTTCCATGACAAGTCCTTCTCATGGACTCCTTTCACATTCCTAAGGTCTTCCCACCATATGGAAGCCTTTCCATTCAGGTTGAAGATGGACATTCAAGCCTTCAAGTTTTCAGAGTAGTCATGGACTCTGAAATACTTCTTTAAACCAAGCAGTCAAGATTACACCTCTTCTCCCTTCTTAGTCTCTCCATCGAAAGAGGGTGGTTTGGTTTTCTTGAACTCTTCAGGACCACGGGTTTTGGAACCCTTCTGTCTCTTTCCTTTCCCATGAGAATGCGAGTTGGCCCTGCTACTAGAAGATCCTTAAGAGTTGTCAGCTTCCTTTCCAAAGGACTCTCCCAATGAGTGTCCCCTGCCTCCATGGTGGACCTTCTTCACGGTACTTCTCCCAGTGGGGTCACTTATGGAGTAATGTTTTTGGGTCTCAGGTGGACTCTGACTTCTCTTCTTGTGTCGTCGGTCCGCATGACTGGATGCGGGTTCATGCTGCAGTTTCCTCTGTATGTTAGATAATATATATAGAAAGACTATGTTAATTTATGTTTGTTTCTCTTGCTCCTTTATCAATATCTCATTGTCAGCCTTGAAACTCTGTAACTTGGCCCTGAGGCTCCTTACAGTTTCAGCCAGATCTGGAGGGGTTTCCACCACCCTCCTTTCGTCAGATTCTTTGTCTCTATTGTGTGATCCATCCCCCACTTCATGACACATCACCATCCTTTAGTATTGGAGTTTTCCTATGATTTCCATCATAACTAAATCATTTAATACAAAGAAAGAAAACTTTATAGACATGTAAATACTCACATGCATCCATTATTTGCAATTCAAAAGAATAAGGCAAGAAAACACTTATCAAAACCATAGAGTGTGATGTGAATTCTAAAAGGGGTGCTCGTTTCCACCCAACCATAGGTTCAGTCACTCCCATTGGATTTATCACTGGCCACCCCTGAGCTTAAGCCATGATGATTTGAGATTCAATCTCTTACTTCCAGCTCAACTGAAGTTAGGGACGAAGGTTACTCTCCTTCTCCCAATACCGAAAATAGAACAGGACGAAGGTTACTCCCCTTCTCCTGGTTCAATCTCTAATTTTCGTGATTAGAACTTGTTGTTTCTCCTTTAGTCCTTCCGCGAACCCAGATTTTCCGCTCTCGTCTCTGAATTTTCCTCCGTAGGTCCCTCCTGTCCACCACGCTTCCTTACTTTCCTTCCTCAGCAAGATTGTGTGTGGCTCAAATCCCCCAGTCCATGGTCAGGTCCGAAAGCCTTACCGATGGGTAGTCTGCCCCATCCCTCATTAACTCTTGAGGAGGCCTTCTCACCTACCAGCCTGACGGGGATTCATTCCTAGTCATAGGGTTTTTTTTATCTAAGAAAATTAATTCCACCATGGTACTGGTTTGGTGGAGGTTAACACAACCATTCCTGGTCCCCTCTACCACCTTTCACAACATTTTGTGGTCTCTCTCTTAGCACATCCCCTCTTTCAGCAGTCACGCAACAAATAACTATTTTCTATTAAAATAATCAGAATTTACATTCATCAACCTTCTACACAAGGTCCATCAAATCAAACATTCACACTTTTAAGTTTTCCATGGTTCCTCAGCCCATATAGTTATATTTACAGACTGGGGGAAATAGGGTGTTACAATTCCCTCCCCCTTAAAGGAATCATTTTCCTCGATGTTCTATCTATCATGCACCCATAGGTGGACATGCAGTTGTGTTATTTGCCCTGTCTGGTGAGATTGATATCTATTCTGTTGTGAGATTTTGCTGGTGCTTCGGGGCTGACATGATAGAAAATATTTTCATGAAAAATAGTTCGAGAAGTACATGTGAAATTGCGATATTTGTTGTCTTTTTGTTAAAATAAAACATATACATGCTACATTTATAAACCACGTATGGTGAAATGTACCCATATGACAATACATGTTGTTTATCCTCTACATAGACTGGTGTGCCCACAATACAATTTGTCTTGTACTTGAGATATGATATGTACAACAAAGATTGTGAAAAATTATATTTCCATGTTTGAAACCATATCGGAGTAGTTTGTCCCAGAAAACCAAAATCTTGTATCGTGGGCACAACAGTCTGTGTAGAGGATAAAGAACATGAATTTCCATCGGTGGAAGCATATCTGGATACTTTTCCATGGAAAAACAAAAAATCGTTTAGCTACAGCCATGCAATTTTGTAATATTTTGTGGCTTGTAATATATTTTAGGCAGGGAAAAAGATACATATTTACAACTATGGATGGAGAAGTGCAAAGGTTCATGTTTATGCCTATATTTTAGACTATTCTTTGAGTCTCTTTTACTATATGTACATATTACTTGTTCTCTGTTTCATACCAGCTTCCATTCATGTTCATTGTATTTTGTGCGTTCCCACATTCAAACAAGCAGAATAGCTGGACAAAACGACAGAGTCTTGACTACATCGGTTGAAGAGGAGATAGAAAGGTGCATGCTTTCCTATCTTTTACACTATTTGTTGAGTCTCTTTTACTGTATGTACATATTACTTGTTCTCCGGTGCATACCAGTTTCCATTCATGTTCATTGTATTTTGTGTGTTCCCACATTCAAACAAACAAAATAGTTGGAGAAAACGACGAAGTGTTGAGTGCATTGGTTTAAGAGGAGATAGAAAGGTGCATGCTTGTACTGTTATTTCATATTGAATTGTTTTCTATTTCATTTGGTGTATGTATATGTGTTCACCTAGTTTGTTGTATGTATATGTTGCATACCTTCTTACATAATAACTTATATTCATTACATGTCTTCCTGCATACTAAGCTACTTCATGTGCATTGTATTTTCCCTACATTGCTAAATTTAAACAAACATAATGGCTGGAGAGGACGATGGACTCTTTGGACGGAATGTAGATGAGGAATTACAGAGTTGGATACTTGTACTCTTATTTCATATTCTATTGTCCATTTTTTCATTTACTATCTGTATATTTGTTGTGCTTGTTCTGCTTCTTTGCACCTTCTTTTTTTTCCCCTCTTTGTTCTTTTATTCTTACAAATATAATATATTTTTGTGTATTCTCATGTGAATTGTATTCTGTTTGTTGTTACATTGGAATAAATAGAATTGTTTCTCTTTCTTTTACATGTATGTCTTCATACTAACTTGCCTTCATGTCCATTGCATATTCGGCGTTTCTACCTTGGAAGAAACAAGTTGGTTGGATAGGAAGATGATTGTTTTTGTGCAACAACAGAGGGTTCTATGGTACAATCTTCAAAAAGGTATACCAACTGTGATGGTAAATTAAATATAAAAACCGAGTGGGGGCATATAATATTAGACTAGAAAACGATGGCTTCGCAGAAATGGGTCTTTTTTTCCTCCCTATTTCTACTTTTTCCATTTTCTATTGTCTCTTTTGTTTTCTAATTGATCTGCTTAGTGGTCTTTCTGAAAATGCCTTAGTTCGTCGGTTGGCAGATGAACAGTTTTGCATGTATGGTAATGCTTCTACCTTATTCCATACTTACCCACTTTGTCGATGGTGGGTTCAAAATTTCTCCCCCGGCTTCCGGGGGTTCACGATATACAGATTGGTCATGGTGCCCTGCCCTCACTCCCTGTTTACTGTTACACATTTTTCCAATAAAAAAAAATCAAATGCATACAATTTTATGCTTGTTTGGTCCTTCTAATGAACAATATACATTGCATATTCTTGTTACAATTATTTTGTAGTAGTCACCATTTTAATAAAAAAAAATGAAGAGAATGGGGCTAAAGATCTTATTTCCCCAAAACATACCTCCTCACTTAATAGGCACACGATGATTCAAATAATTAACACATGGTTCAACAAGAATGCATTAGGTGACCTTATTTAGTCCATATGATGCTCATCTACACATGCTTACATTAGAAAAAGTTGGACTAGTGACATGGCCATGAGCATTCAGTCATCCCGAACATCAGCAGATCGACAAGGCCAAAGGTAAAGATGCATATGCTCTGCTCCTAGTATGTTTACCAAACAAATATCCAGGTTATTTATTCATCTATGTCATGGTGAATATGTTGATGTCATCTGCAATACATGGTTTGCAGTTCAGAAGAAGTATCAACAAGTACAAGTGAAACACCGAACATAGTGCAGGTTACACAGAATAAGAGGTGTGGTTGAAAAACTTTGGCTCCATAGTTCATCAAAGCCATGCGTGTACTTATTGGAATAGAAAAAAAAATTGCACACTACCATTCTCTTTAGTTTTCTTGTTAAAAAATTGTAACCAGGTCTAGAGTTGTAACACCCAAATTACTATCAATAGAGGACTTGAACAACCTTTGAATTGGACAAGTGTTCGTTGAGGAAATAATGGTCGTCTATAACACCTACTTGGATAAGGAAAACAAAACTAGATCCATTATGCGTGTTGACATGACAGACAAGGAGGCCATGATGACAATGACACTGACTATTCCTACACAACTTGTCCAGAAACATGCAGAAAAAATATTTCCGGGTAATGGGATATCCATTACAAATTTTAATATATTGCCCAAAACAGTATATGACTGTGGTGATTGTGATCGGATTATTTCTCTCAACGAAACAAGTGTTGTGAAAAAACTTCTCGTTGTTTGTTCAAAACATCATTTCGTCCTGGATGCGACTATCAACCAGCTTGCACAGAGCAGTGATATTTACCCAATCGGAACCATTGGCGTAGATATCACACTAGGGAGAAAAATTGGCTCACAACACATTCTCCATATCAAGGATGGAGATTTGGACAGCGATAAGGAAATGGTACATCTTTCCATATCCATTTTTGTCCTTTACTTTTGCATGTGCATGTATCTCGGGTAAGTTACACAAATATTGCACTATTCCATGTTGCAGCTACAATTGTTCGATCCCTATTCAAATTTGTTTTCATCAATGGAACAACAATTGCATAAAGGGAAGTTTCTACTTATGCTCTTCAAAAATATAGAAAAGAAAGGGATGTTAGAGAAATGATCTTTCACACAAACCAAGAAACGTTTGCAACATATTTGCGACCAGATATAGCACATGATCTGAAGAAACTAGCTAGGTCTACAACTGTTGTGCGTATACATCCACATAATCATCCTCGCTTTGCTTATACAAATAGCCTTCACCAAATTTTTGCGTCTTGGTTTTTTTTTTAGGGGAGGGGGTGCAGTTGTGTATTATATTGTTCGATGTATTAATTCCTATGCTTGTGTTTGCAAGTTGAAGGTGTTTTGGTTGCAGTGAATGTGTAATCGACCCCCTGTGAGCCTGTATGTGCGAAATGCAACTCTCCTGCTTCTTCCTTCGCTTTGATAAGTGATGATACAATTTATTGTCTGTGATGTGGTGAAAAATGTCCATATATATATAGCCATTTCCTCAATGTTGTCATCCGAACCGTGGGAAACACAATCATGCATTGTACATTTAGGCAGCCTCTGTTACAAAATGTGCTTCCTAAGTTGGAAGAATTGTTGTATGAAACATATCTACAGAAAAATACAAGTAGTGTCTACATGTTGCGTGACTTTCGGATACACATCACATTTACCTTAAATGAGGACAATGAAATTTTGCATATCGGCTGAAAAAGGGAAAAAAAAATTAAAAAATTAAATATATATATATATATATATATATCGAACTTTGGCAGGAAACGAAAATATCTCATGTGTCTCTGTAATATTTCCTCAACATCCTGATGAATGTTGGTCAGACTTGAATACTTGATATTGCATGTGCATAAGATTGTTCGGTCCAAAAAATGGGAAGCATGGCAGCAAACCCCATATATCCCATGGCCCCGGTTATTTTCTCCTGGGAACATATATACCAGATGTAAGAGAAAATGAATGTCGCGACATCTTTTCTTTGTATATGAAATTGTTTAATGCAAAGGTCAATGTGTCCTGCTCTATGGAACCTTGTGGGAACTTGCTTCCATCCTATTTGGAGTTTAGTTGGTTCTTGGTTGTATGCTTTGTCTGCCAATTTGTATATCGTGGAACTTTGAGTGTTGTTTGGAGGACACGGGACAATAGAATTGCAATTTTTTAACCAGCTAGCCCGTGAATCCGCCTGTCAATTTGTATGGCGTTGTGATGCAAATGTAATATGTGGCTTGTTTTAACATTTTTCCTTGATTGATGAACTTGGTAAAATTAATCTCTTGGATTAATTTGAAATCAACAAATATATATTGTGTGAAATCCAATTGTGCTATCATATCAACAAGAGGCCCTTAAAATTCAAATTGGTCGTTTTTATGCTTGCGGTGATATAATTTAAAAAATAATTGTTTTGTTTCCTTCATTTTTTTTTTAAATAAGTGATTTAACATCCTTTGATAATTTTATGTACTTAAAATGTACACTATCAATATTTAATATTAAAAATTTGGTATTTGAAAATAATGTTTTTTATATAATGTTAGATAGGATGACCATTTGTAAACAATCGCAATCTTGAGACTGCCATTCCTGGAGTTCATCTGTCAATTTGTATATCGTGGAACTCCGAGTGCTATTTGGTGGACATGGGACAATAGAAGTGCAATGTTGAGCCAACCAGCCCGTAAGTCCGCCTGTCAATTTGTATATCACGGAACTCTAGGTGCTATTTGTAGGAAAAACAACAATAGAGGCCCAATTTTGAGCCCGCCAACCCGAGAACCTACGATCCAAAACGTGGCTAAGTATGGAATCTGTAACACACCCACGACAGGGCATGATTTTTTTTTATTTTCTTAAAGGACAGAAACTCCATTCATGGTTCCTAATTTGGAAGGTCAGGGAACCAGTCCGATCTCCTAGTCAAGGATCTCCAATTCTGAAGCCAAATAATTCTCTGGGACCTTGATGGTCTCTTTCTATAGTTAAACATAGAACATTTCAGCTTCTTGGTGCAGGTTTAAGGGCACCCACGACCTTCCCTTTCTCCCTGCTATGAAAACCTAGAGTGTCGGGTGTTAGCTCCTTTTGTTTGATAAGCCCCCTCTTGATGTGACCTTGATGATGACCATGCGATTGTGGGCACCTGTCCTACCCAATCAATGATCATGCCTTCATTCCAGGTGGTTGACCTTTCAACCCATATCAACGGTCCAACGATCCTCTTCTCAATCGACAGTTGAGATCTCCTCCGAGTCTCCAGACTTCTGAGATATCAAATCTCAAACCTTCCCCTGTCAAGGATCATTCTTAACTATGTTGAGCTAGAGCAGCTCTTCGATTCCCTATTGGAATCTCATGAAAAAATCCACAGGTCCTTTATGAAACTCTGCCTACATGACTAAGCACCAAGTGCGAGCCTCACCTCCACATGACCACGGGTTGTGACCGCACACCTACGCAAAAAGAACTTCACGATTTCGCATGTCGGGACTTTGCGAGTGAGCCAACCCTGACTCCCTGACTCCCGAATGTCAAAAATATCTTAACAGATGCTAGCTCCTCCCTTGGCCTCCATCCACGTGACCATTCATCATGACCTGGGGCTCACCTCTTCAAGCGTGTTGGGATTTCACAGTTCAGGCATTCCTGATGCGAACCACCTCTGTTCTCCCGATCCCTGAAATGTCAAAATGTCGATATTTTCCCTGGAAAATCAATGGTCCAGATCTCTCCTTGATCAATAGAAATGATCGTTTCACAAATTCACATTTCACGAGTTTTCACAAACTTGCCCTTTGACCTCTTCAAGTCGCGAGTCAACGAAATGCTGACCAGCTGCCATGTGTCCCTCCCAATGAACGGTTAGGATAGTTGTGGCTCTTCCCCTTGAAAACCTTTGAAGTACGTGGATCTTGATCACGTGTCCTCTGATGATGGATGGTCCTCATGATGTCAGGACTTTGTGTATCACGAAGTTGGCTCTTCTCTTGTACACTCTAAAGGACTAAACCTCGTGCACCTCCTCCAAATCCAACATTTGTTGGTCCATGCACTTCCAGATCCAACGAATCAGTTTTGTTTCTCTGCACGCTCTCCTATGTTCCTGGACATGAAGTTTAGTCCTTCTATAGCTTATCGGACGTTTGTTGTGCTCCTCCTCCTGAGCGTTGGCACCTTTCTTCCTAGACTTGGAAGATTTTGGTGCTTCAAAGGCCTCGACCTTTGCTTCCTCTATGAGCCCTGTGACCTTGGGTCTTGTCTGTGTTTTGGAAATGCTATCCCTCCCGAGCTTTTGAAACTTACTCAGTTCTAAGGGAACACGACCCTCTTCTTCCTTAGAAGACTTCTGGTGGCCCTTCTGGCACACTTTTCGCTTATCTCTTTTGACCTTGGTTCTTAGGGAATTTCGAGTTTCCACATACTCTTACGGTAATCTGCTTGCATCAAATCAATGGTCTATGACCTTCCTTGATCCAACGGTCCATATCACATTGCAACTTCGGATTTTATAATTTTTAGTCGCGCCAACGTGCAAATATCTCGATGTGCGAATCCCCAATATCACCAATCCGACGGTCAAGGATGGTCTCGATAGATCCTTAGATCCACGGTCCGGATCACGTCGCAACTTTGGGTTTTGGAAGTTTTAGTCACGCCAACGTGAAAATCACCCGATGTGTGAATCCTAGATCTCGCCAATCTGATGGTCAAGGATGGCTCCAATAGATCCTTAGATCTACGGTTCGGATCATGTCGCAACTTTGGGTTTCGGGAGTTTTAGTCGCACCAATGTGAGAATCACCCGATGTGCGAATCCCCTATCTCGCCAATCCGACGATCACAAAAGACCTTGGGTCCTCCTGAATGGATCTCATCTATTCATCTTCTAAATGAAAAGATATTCCCTTTCCATACTTGAACCTCACTATCCTTCCCGAGCTTCGTCAGTTATGAAGGATTTAAGAGCGTTGCACTCTTTCTCCTGGACTCAACACATAGAAGGTTTTTCTACACACCTCTTGCACTTCTTCATAAATTCTATAACTTAAGTGGTCATCGGTCTTTTCTTGCCTCACAGAGAGTTGGTGCATATCTGCACTACCTATCCTGAGCTTAACAAACTACGCCCTCCAAGGGACTTAGAACGACTAGGAGGGTTGACATGCGTACATGAATCTGTACCTAAGGTCGACGTATTCACAGTTCGTGGCTCTAGCTTAAACCCCCACAGGACTCAAGCATTTATGAGAACAAGTCATTTCCAAACCATATAATTTCTTACTTGCCTAATTACACAACCAAGAAGAAATATAAGGGATACAGTATATCCATTAAGAAATCATGCACATTTATGAAAACATTCATCGTATATCCAATTTCAATACACAGTTACAACTCAATTACACAAGGTAGGAGAATACTTATCTATTACAGGTTTCCGCCAACTAACTGACTGTGGGTGTTCATCCTTCCACCCTACCATAGGCTCAGAGGCATTCATTCTTAGCACTCTGACCACCCTCATGCCAAGCCATGATATTACAAGGGAACTCTTGTAGTTTTGTTCTCTGCAACTTTTAGAGATTTCTCTATATTATGGCTTTGACGAGGTTTATCAGATGCTCACTCAGCATCAAGCTTGCATCCTTCTATTCATTATCCCCTGGATAGCTTCGCGCATCTCCCCTATGAGCTTTCACTCTTGTCTAGTGTTTCCCCTCTGTTGTCCCCCGTGTATATATCTTACCTTCCTTCTTTTGGAAGGTTCCCAACCCATAACATTCCTTCTGTCAGAAGGAAGCTCAGGTCTGCAAATCTCTGTGGTACTTTGGGCTGACATTCCGCAGCTAGACGATGCTCCCATTCACGGGGGTGGTTAATAATTCAATTGTTGGTCCTTTATTCATTAATTGATTTCTCTCCTTGGGATCTGAAGGAGGTTGTCATCCTCATCAAGGGAAATTTGGGGTTATTTGGTATAATGAACCCTCTCATATAGTTTTCACATTCTTCCTCTAGTGATATCATGGCCAGTACTTTCAAGGCTTCACCCCCACAATTAGTTATTTGCAACTCAAACAATAATACGTTTATATTGTCCACATGCCTCAGCATGGAAATCCTATTTTATGATTAATTACAAGTTGGGGGAGACACGGTGTTACAAAATAAGGGATTCATGAATTCTCTATAAAATCTCATGTACATACTTTATAAAAGTGCATATTTAGTATGTATTACTAGTTTCTCGGAAAATTTCTCAGTGCGGAAGTTGGTGGATTCATGTGTTCATATTTCCACTTACTTTTCTATCACCAACCTGACCGATCGCTTCCCCGTTTCAAATTGTAGAAAATTTTGTTTAATTAAATTGTACAGTATCAATATTTAATATTTATAATTTGGTATTGAAAATACTATATTTAGATAATGTTAGATAGTTGATAGGGATTACCATCCATAAACAATCGCAATCCTGAGCCCGCCAGCCCTGGAGTCCATATGTCAATTTGTATATCGTGGAACTCTGAGTGTTGATTGGAGGACACGGAACAAGAGAAGTGCAATGTTGAGCCAGCCAGCCCACGGGTCCACTTGTCAATTTGTATATCATGGAATTCTCGGTGCTATTTGTAGGGCACAGAACAACAGAGGCCCAATTTTGAGCCCGCCAGCCCAAGAACTTGCGATCCAGAAAGTGCCTACGTATGGAATGCGGGATCCTACATGATCTATAAAATCTCATGTCCATACTTTATAGAAGTGCATATTTAGTATGTATTACTCATTTTTCAGAAAATTTCTAGGTGCGGAAGTTGGCGGATTCACGTCTTCAGATTTCACTTACTTTTATATCACCATCCCGATCAACCCCTTCCCCATTTCATATTGTACAAACTTTTTGGCTCACGGTTTTTCGAATAGGCGAGTTACTGGATAGGCGGGTTAAATATTGATAATTTTATGTAATTAAATTGTACAATATCAATATTTAATATTAATCATTTAGTATTTGAAAATAATGTTTTTTAGATAATGTTACATAGGATGACCATCCATAAACATTCGCAATCTTGAGCCCGCCAATCCTGGTGTCCGTATGTCAATTTGTATATCGCAGAACTTTGAGTGTTGTTTGGAGGACACAGGACAATAGAAGTGCAATGTTGAGCTAGCCAGCCCACAAGTCCGCCTATCAATTTGTATATCGCGGAACTCTGAGTGTTATTTGTAGGACACGGAACAATAGAGGCCCATTTTTTAGCTCGCCAGCCTGAGAACCTGTGATCTAAAAAGTGGATAAGTATGGAATGAGGGATCCGTACATGCTCTATGAAATCTCATGTCCATACTTTATAAAAGTACATATTTAGTATATATTACTCATTTCCTCCGAGTGTTGTTTGGAAGACACAAAACAATAGAAGTGCAATGTTGAGCCAGCTTGTCTGTAAGTCCGCCTGTCAATTTGTATATCACAAAACTTTGGGTGATATTTGTAGGATACAGAGTAATAGAGGTCCAATTTTGAGCCTGCCAGCCCAAGAACCAGTGATCCAAAAAGTGGCCATGTATGGAATGCGGGATCCGTACATGCTCTATAAAAATCTCATGTCCATACTTTATAAGAGTACATATTTAGTATGTGTTACTCATTTTTCATATAATTCTTAGGTGCAGAATTTAGCGGATTCACGTCTTCATATTTCACTTACTTTTATATCACAAGCCTGACGGATCGCTTCCCCATTTCATATTGTAATAAACAAATATAAACTACCCGAAGTCCAATTGTGCTATCATATCAACGCCAGGGCCTTAAAATTCAAATAGATCGCAAGTCTGTTTGTCAATTTGTATATCACGGAACTCTGGGTGGTATTTATAGGGCACGGAACAATAGAGGCCCAATTTTGAGCCCACCAGCCCGAGAACCCGCGATCCAAAAAGTGGCTAAGTATGGAACATGCTCTAATAATTTTATGTAATTAAATTGTACAATATTAATATTTAATATCAATACTTTAGTATTGAAAATAATGTTTTTAGGTAGTGCTAGATAGTTGATAGGAATCATTATCCGTAAACAATCGCAATCTTGACCCCACCAGCCCTGGAGTCCATCTGTCAATGTGTACATCGTGGAACTCTGAGTGTTGTTTGGAGGACACAAAACAATAGAAGTGCAATGTTGAGCCAGCCAACCGGCAAGTCCTCTTGTCAATTTGCATATTGCGGAACTCTTGGATGTTATTTGTAGGACACAAAACAATAGAGGCCCATTTTTTAGCCCGCCAACCCGAGAACTTGTGATCCAAAAAGTGGCTAAGTATGGAATGTGAGATCCGTACATGCTTTATAAAATCTCATGTCCATAATTTATAAAAGTACATATTATGTATTACTCGTTTTTTTTGAAAACTTTCTTGGTGCGGAAATTGGTGGATTCACGTCTTCGGAATTTAGTTACTTTTATATCACCAGCTCGATCGACCGCTTGCCCATTTCATATTGAACAAACTTTTTTGTCTAATTAAATTGTACGGTATCAAAATTTAATATTAATAATTTAGTATTGAAAAAATTGTTTTTAGAAAATGTTAGATAGTTGATAGGGATTACCATCCGTGAACAATCGCAATCTTGAGGTAGCCAACCCTGGAGTCCGTCTGTCAATTTGTCCGTAAACAATTGCAATCTTGAGGCCGCCAACCCTGGATTCCATCTGCCAATTTGTATATTGCGGAACTTCGACTGCTGTTTGGATGAAATAGAACAATAGGAGTGCAATGTTGAGCCAACCGACCCGTTGGTCCGCTTGTCAATTTGTATAATGCGGAATTATGGGTGCTATTTGTAGGGCACAGAACAATAGAGGCCCAATTTTGATCCTGCCAACTCGAGAACCCATGATCCAAAAAGTGTCTGGGTATGGAATGAGGGATCTGTACATGCTGTATAGAATCTTATATCCATATTTTATAAAAGTACATATTAAGTATGTATTACTCATTTTTTCAGAAAATTTCTTGGTGCGGAAGTTGGGGGTTTCACGTCTTCAGGTTTCAGTTAATTTTATATCACCAGCCTGACCGACTGCTTTCCCATTTGATGTTGTACAAACTTTTTTTTCTAGTTAAATTGTACAATATCGATATTTAATATTAATAATTTAGTATTGAAAATAATGTTTTTAGATAATGTTAGATAGTTGATAGGTATTGCTATCCGTAAACAAGTGAAATATTGAGGTCGCCATCCTTGGAGTCTGTCTGTCAATATGTATATCACGAAACTCCGAGTGTTGTTTGGAGGACACAGAACAATAGGAGTGCAATGTTGATCCATCCAGCCCACAGGTCCTCCTGTCAATTTGTATAATGCGGAATTCTGGGTTCTATTTGCAGGGCACAGAACAATAGAGGCCCATTTTTTATCCCGCCATCCCAATAACCTGTGATCCAAAAAGTGGCTAGGTATCATATCAAGTCTATTTGATTCGATAGGAAAACGTAATTCAATTATTAATAAATAAACTATAAAGTAAAATTAATGATATATATCCTATAATATTAATATTAAATATCATATTCATTATTAATATGTGATAATGTTTTGTTAAATTTTATTCAATTAATTATTCCTATTTATTTTTATTTTTCATTTTTCATGTCTCGCTTGTTCCATGATATACATTTTGCACCCATCACTTCCGTCATATACATTTTGCACCCAACAATTCCAAACTCCCAAGTTGGTGGACTAGTGGGTTCACATTTATAGTCATGCTTATGTATCACAAGTCCGACCGACTACGACATGAGATTTATTAATTTATAGAATATTATAACATTGTACCAAGATTTATTACTTGTTTTTCGGAAAATGTATAGGTGCGGAAGTTGGTGGATTCACGTCTTCAGATTTCACTTACTTTTATATCAACAGCCCGACCGACCTCTTCCCTGTTTCATATTGTACAAAATTTTTGGCTCGCAGTTTTCTGAATATGTGAGTTACGGGATAGGCGGGTTCAATATTGTGTTTTCATTGTTCCGTCACCTGCAAACAACACTTTGACTTCCGTGATCTACAAATTAGCAAAAAAATTGAAATAAAATAATATATACTATGCGAAGTCTAATGCAACAATTATCTGAACGAGAGGACATTAAAATTCAAATTCATCGTTGTTATACTTGCGGTGAAGCTAATAGTACAGAAACTTTACTTAAACATTCAAAAAAATGATTGAAGAAACTATAAACATGTTAACGTCAAAACTATAAATATCGCTCGTTGTATCTATTCCTTGATTGAAGAACCTGTTAACATGTTTAATGCACTCCATAGTTACTGTTAATACCATAAATGGTTCTTTCTTACAACAATTCTAGCTTCTGAAAATTGCCATCTGCTTTCTCTTTTCCCTCTTCTTTCCCTTTCTTACTTGTTTTTTCGGAAAATGTCTAGGTGTGGGATTTGGCAGATTCACGTCTTCAGATTTCCATTGTTACTTTTATATCACTAGCCCAACCAAATTCTTCTCCATTTCATATTGAACAAAATTTTTGAATCACGGGTTCCTGCATAGGCAGGTATATCTTCTGGCCCTTTTTTTTGTAACTCGCCCGACCGCTTTCCATACTTGGGAATTTCTTGGAATTTGTTTCATGGATTGGCAGGTGGATGAAATGTACAATGCTTGGTCACAATTCACCATCACCGCTACCTTCATAGCTTTTTCCAGATATGCAATTATTAAGCTATAATTCTAGAAGATTTGTCATTACTATGAATTAAACAAAGATTTGCAAAGAAGAGTTTTGAATCGTGAGTTCCTGCATAGGTGGGTATATCTTTTGGCCCTTTTTTTTGTAACCTACCCGACTGCTTTCCATACTTGGGAATTTCTTGGAATCTATTTTGCAGGTTGGCGGGTGGACGAAATGTACAATTCTTGGTCACAATTCGCCATCACCGCTACCTTCGTACTTATTTCCATATATGCAATTATTAAGCTATATTTCTAGAATATTTTTCATTACTACGAATTAAACAAATATTTGTAGAGAAGAGTGTTATCCTTTCCAAGTATTCATTTCAAACATGATGTAACCTATTTCATGCGTTGGTCATTTGGAGCCTTTAATCTCTCTTCGTAGTCATTTCCACCTTCGCACTTTTTTCTAAATATGCAATTAGTGAACTTTAATGCTAACAACTCATTCCACACGAACCCTGGAGATTGTCATTGATCGGCAAAAGGCTCGAGGAGATCTTCCATTGATATGCATTAAACCATAATTTGTGGGGGGTTATATTATCCCTCCCCATTTTTCGTTTCAAACATCATCTGGAGAAAACGCAAAATTCTCGTTACCTTGTGGCAACAATTTTGTCCAGATACATTAAACACATTCATCCATAATGGTCAGAGGTTCCAGCATTCTAGGGAATATTCTTACTACTCATCTCCCTACGCCCAGGAGCAAAAAAGGAGATGATCCCTTAGTACACCGAGAGATATATTTCAAGCCAAAGAATTCCAAGGCAACCCTTCCTTCTTAGAGAACCTGCCCAGTTGCATTGATGGCTCACGCAGAGGTTGATCTAATCGATTCTGAGCTGGAAGAAGATGATCCGATGCACAATGATACGACAATGGATGATGGCAATGCAGAGACTGTTCCCACTCCTGCACCCAAATTGAAATCAACCATAATGGGAGGAACTTCTCGACTCAGTGATGGCGGTCCTAACAACACAAAAAGATGTTTCAGAAAATAAACAGATGTTGAACGCAATAGCCTCTTTGTAGCTCGAAAGTAGGAATTCCAGAGGTCCAAATTAGTCCATTCTGGGTGAAACACTTTCAATGTAAGTAAATGATATGTTGATGCTCCCAGAGATATATTTCAAGACAAAAAAATATTCAATTGTGGGACCATTGTCTTGTTCTCCGGATATACAATTAACATCTTTGGGAATGAGGACCAGAACTCCCACTGGTGCAAGGAATATTTCTGCTAGTCATATCCTTCCATCCAGAATGGACTAATTTGGGCCTCTGAAATTGCACGTGCAACCTGTGTCCCTGTAGTTTTTTTTACTGTGTAGAGGCGGTTTCTAGTTGTCTCCTAACTTTCACTTAAAGGCTATTCCATTTTCCCTGTAAATTTTTTTGTGTTCTTCCTCACGGGAAGCTTCTGAAAACTATCAATTTTACCCCAGGATGATTCATCGAGGAAAAAACTACAAGGATCCTACATACTGTGGATCCCGTGCTTGTGTTTGTGGAAGATACGTACAATGTTTTGGCCCGAAGAACTAAGTCCAATTTCTAAGGATAGATGTACAATACTCAGTGTTAATTTTATTTTTTTTAAATGGATTTGGTATTAAAAAAAAATTCCTTGGATTCTTCGTTGTTGGTCATTTTCTGGATTTAACGTCTCTTCTCATTGGCATGGTTTGATGGTCTCGTAGTTCTTCGATATTGTATTTACTTAGGTAATTTGTTCTAAGATTGAGCATCTAACAATTATATGACAATGTATTGTGTCAATCCACTAGGATTTTATGCAAACAAAAAATGGATTACACACAGTTTCAAACCAACGTTCAATTCTATTCGCAATGCAGAGAGAACATAGAAATATCAAAGTACAATGTTGCGGAAAAATCATCATTCTTGTTTCTAGACATGCAATTATTAATTTTTAATGCTAACAACTCATAATGCAAGAAGTTTAATACTTAAGTTAATATGTTGCAGTCATGGAAGAATGTATCAAGAACACACTTATGCCCACACGTTGCAATAAAATCTAATCTTCAACAAATCAATTGTTGACAATTAGTAGAAAATGAAGTTTAATACTTAAGTTAATATGTTACAGTCATGGAATAATGTATCAAGAACACACCTACACCCACACGTTGCAATAAAATCTAATCTTCAACAAAACATTTGCTGACAATTAGTAGAAAATGATGGTTTTGCAACAATGGGGCTTGTTTGAAACCAATTATGTTGGAGTTACTTCACACACACCTAGGATTTATTTTTCCTAAGGTTATTCCTTGTTTATTAGTCATAATTAGTCATTATCCAGTCTCCTATATTTTAGGGAAGAATATTCCACCTGGAGAATATTTTCTTTTAGTTGACAATTCAGTTTGACTAGTTGAGTTGAGTTTAGATGTTGCATTGGTTTTGTCACCATGCAACATTGGGATCATCACCAACTCACTACTCTTTGTTCAGTCAGTTAACTAAAGACTAGTTGACTATTTAACTTAGCTAGGTGGAAGTTCACTCACGTAACTGCCTGAGAGACTAGACTAGGTGGCAGTTTACTCTTGTAACTGTTGGTGTGTGTCCAGATCAATCTAGACCACCACTATGGCTCATTAGTTACTCATTTATTCTATATATATTGTAAATTATTCACTCTTTGAGTGTGGAAACGGTTAATGATAATTATTCCATTCTTTCTCTCCTTCTTCTTATTTTTCCAATTCTCTCTGCAAATGTGTGTATCATTTTTTAGATAGTTCTATTTTGTGTAGGTTCAACACATTTACATGGTATCAGAGCTGATGGAATGCTAAGAAAAAGCTACACCAAATTATATTTTACAGGTACTGAAGATTGAAGACAACAAAAAGATGGATTATTCGCCAGAAATACTTCTCATGCCTCATAACTATTTGGAATGGAAGCCAAAATTTTTACTTATGCTAAGATGTAGAGGCTTGTACCAAATAACTATGGCAATGGAAGCAGAGCCTAATTTTGTCGATGAGAAAAATGACTTTCTCAATAGACAAGATATGGCTATAGGATGTATCCTCTATTTTATTTCTCCCAGAATTCTCCATCAAGTATATGATGACTCACAAGAATTCACTCCAAATTATTTATGGAGCAAATTAGAAGTTTTGTTTGGGAATAAGGAAGAATGCAAGCAAAATGCTGACAAGATAGAGAATATAGAAAAGCCACTGGAAGATAAATCATCTCAGTTTGAAGAGCCTTCTACACAAGTATCTACAAAAATTAGTATTCCATTAATTGAAGATGATGTCTACTCCATTTTAGATTTGTTTTCTGAAATTCATGTGGAAGACATATGGCATGCATCTTAGGGGTCATATGCAAACACTTTTCCATGTGCAATGCATGCATCTCAGGAGACAAAAAGGGAGTCATGCACATCAGACTCAATTTTGATATTTTTTTAGCACTATTTGAAGAATCAAATTGGATATTTGAATTCCTTTATGGAAAATATCCAATTTCAAAAAAACAAATCGTCCGAAACGGAGTCTGGAAAGTGAAGTTATGATCGTTTTAAAATCAACAAAATTTCAACATTTTTCTGGAAACGACCACACGGTTTTCAAAATTTCATCCAAAATTTATTTGGATATTATTCATTACAAGAAGATAAAGTGGATATGTGTGGAAATATCAATGATGCATATACTTCATCAGATCCATGCAGACATCTACATCTTCAACAAAATCTTCAAAGAGAACAAACTTGCACAATTGCGAGGTCTTCTTGGAGTGAAGGACACGGTTGCTTAGAAAATTCCTTTTGTTCCTTATCATTTTTTATTTTATGCATTGTAATTTGAGGGGGGGTTTTGTTCCCATGAGGTTTTCCCTCTCTCCTCGTTTAGTTCAGTGTATCTTTTGTATTTGGGTACCTAACATGGCCTCATAGCTGGGACCCATTCTTTATTTTCACCATAGTGATGTTCAAGGGGGGTGTTGGAGTTACTTCACACAAACCTAGGATTTATTTTTCCTAAGGTTATTCCTTAATTATTATTCATAATTAGTCATTATCCAGTCTCCTATATTTTAGGGGAGAATATTCCACCTGGAGAATATTCTCTTTCAGTTGACACTTCAGTTTGACTAGTTGAGTTGAGTTTAGATGTTGCATTGGTTTTGTCACCATGCAACATTGGGATCATTACCAACTCACTACTCTTTGTTCAATCAATTAAATGAAGACTAGTTGACTAGTTAACTCAGCTAGGTGGCAGTTCACTGTCGTAACTGCCTGAGAGACTAGATTAGGTGGCAGTTTACTCTTGTAACTGTTGGTGCGTGTCCAGACCAATCTACACCACCACTATGGCTCATTAGTTACTCATTTATTCTATATATATTGTAAATTAATCACTCTTCGAGTGTGGAAACGGTTAATGAGAATTTTTCCATTCTTTCTCTCCTTCTTCTTCTTTTTCCAATTCTCTCTGCAAATGTGTGCATCATTGTTTGTTAAGCCCTAATATTGGCTCATTACCCCTTAATTGGGGGATATTATATTAGTAATGTTATTTTATTTATGTTGGCTTTAGGCCATTAGTTGTAATTATACCTCCTAGTCTCCTATATATACTAGGGAGACATTTTCATTTTGAATCATCTTGTACTTGAACATTTAAGTGGGGTAAAAGAAGGTTGCCCCCTCGAAGAGGCTTATTATCTGAAATTATCTCTTTTTCAAGGCGTTGAGTACTTTTTCTGAGGGTTTTCTATGCTATATTGATTATTGGTTCTTAACATTGTTTAGCTAGATCTATTCTATGCAAGTTCAGCACATTTACAAATTCGTGCTTACGAAAACTACCCTTCGCCTTTCTATTTTCCCACTCTTTTATCCCATGTAGTTTCTCTTCCTAGTTACTTAATCAATTTTTTTTTCGAAAATCCCTTGCTGCACGGGTTGGCAGATTCAAGAGTTTTGACTGAGCGCTTATCCTTTGTCTAAATTGGGCCTCGATTGTTCTGTGTCCTACTAGTAGCACCCAGAGTTCCAAGATATACAAATTGACTGGCAGAATTGTGTGTTGGCTGGCTCAACATTGCACTTCTATTTTTCCATTACCTCCAAACGACATTCAGAGCTCTGTGATATACAAATTGACACACGGGCTTCAGGACTGGAGAGCTCAAGGTTGTCATTGTTTACGAATGGAAAAGTGCTAAAATGAGCCACATACTACATTTGCGTCACAGAAGTTATATTGAAGGGAAAATTATTTCTTCTATAGTTTTGTTTCCTACAAACAACACCCAAAGTTCTGCACTATACAAATTGATAGTCGGACTTATGGGTTGGTTGGCTAAAAAAAATGACTCGGAGTTCTGCGATATACAAATTGACACACGAAGCATACAATCAATATCGTATTACTAGTCGTTGTTTTCTGTACCCTCCAACTTCGCACTTCTTTCCAAGTGTATATTGGCAGGAAATGGGATATCCGTTACATATGTGAATATATTGTCCCTTCTTTTCCATCTTCTATACTTAGCCAAATATTCATTTCTCTTTTCCCTTAATTTTATCTTTCTCGTCACTTATTCCTTTTTTCGAAAATGTATGGTTGCATGCATGAGCAAACTTGCGGGTTCAGGTTTGCATTTGTGCTCTTATATCGCGACACCAATAGACCGCTTCCCCATTCCATTCCCAGACACTTCTCCGACCGCGGATTCCCAGTAGGCGGGCTCTAGATTGGATTTCTATTGTTCCATGACCTACGAACAATATCGTCACTTCGGTGATATACAAACTTACAACTGAACTCAAATCATACCATCTTCCATATTATGGTCTACCCATCATGCCCTCTTTCGTGGTACACATTTTTCACTAAAAACTTATGAGACATACAATTTAACCATCGGGTCCTCACATCTTCTGTGGAACTATTGTCACCCCATTTTGAAGCCCGTCTGTCCGTTTTTCATACTTCACCATTTCTTTGAATTTCTTTCGTGGATCCTCAATTTAGCGGGTTCAAGAAATATCCAGTTCCTAATCGTTGTTTCATGTGCCCATGCCCTTTTTCAATTGGTAATTACCAATTATATATAAGATATTATTTCTAGGCATGCAATTAGCAAGCGTTAATTTCAAACATCATGGAATGTCATCTACGCGTCGTCGGGTTGGTTCGTTCAAGAATACTTTAATCCTCGCTTCTGAGAACGAGTCTGCCTAACCGTTTTCCTATTCCATAC
The DNA here is from genome assembly GCA_000966675.3 of Picea glauca. Taxonomy (NCBI): domain Eukaryota; kingdom Viridiplantae; phylum Streptophyta; class Pinopsida; order Pinales; family Pinaceae; genus Picea; species Picea glauca. The sequence goes on from JZKD02S1150176.1 coordinate 79,146, forward strand.
TTAGCGACTTTCCCAAAATTCCACAAATATACAAACTGACTGCTGAACTACCCCATCATGCTCTCTTCCATTTTACATGTTTTGCATTCAAAAATTATGATACATAGATTTGACCGTGGAACACTTGCCTATTCTGAGTATCTTCGTAACCCTATTGTGAATCCCATCCGACCGCTTTTCAAACCTTGTCATTCATTCCTTTCTCTCCCCCTTCTCTGTGACATTCACACTTGTCTATAATAAAAGAAAAAATAAATTATATATATATATATATATATACATATTTTGTTTCTACATATGCAATTACTGACATTTAATTCTAACTCATCGTGTAGGAATCGTATAGATTGTCATTGATGGGTGAAAGGCTTGAGGAGATCTCCTATTAATATGCATTAAACCAAGATTTGTGGGGGGTCATATTATCCCTTCCGAGTGTTGATTTTAGAATCATGGAATGTCATTCACACGTCATCGCCTTGGCACATTCAAGAAACCTCCAATCCTTAATTGCTCTTTGTCATACCTTCCACCTTCGCATTTCTAAATATGAAATAAGTAATATTTACTGCTAACAGTTCATCATGCACCACCCATACAAGTTATCATTAATCAGTGAAAGGCTCAAGGAGATTTCCCATTCATAAGCAGTTAACCAAGATTTAGCAGAGAGTTACATTATCGGCTCTAACTATTCATTTCAACCATCATCTGAAGCAAACCAACGTTCTCATAAAACTATGGAATCTTCTCGACAACATTTCTATGGAGATACAGTTAAGATATTCGGGCGCAAGGACCAGAACTTCCATTGGTCGAGGGTATATTATTATTACTCAACCTCTGCCGCCCAGAACCAAGTAATTTGGACCTATGGAATTGCCTGAGCAGGTTGTGTCCCTGAAGGTTTTGACTATAAGGACCTGGTCTCTTGGTGCGTCGATAAATTTATTTCAGAAAACATAATTATTCCACTGTGAGACCACTCTTCTGTTTATTTTTCACCTCAGGTCTTCCACCAGATGTTAAGATTGTCGAAGCCAACATTGACGTTCAGAGGAGAAGATTACAAACAATTCCTAGCAAATCATAATAACGGGTTGGACCTCTTGCCGCATTTATTGAAAGATCTGATTCAAGTTCCTGAAGATATCACAAGATTGCAGGTTAGTTTATTTAGAAATCCATTCCGTGAAATTGCCTGGTTGTTTACAAGAATAACGGGACAGGAGTCCACAACAACTGTTTCCCAAATGGCTCTTTATATTTTGTATTTCATAGTCAAGGAACAAGCCATTTTTTATTGGGGCGAGTTAATTTCACATGAAATATGTTCCCAATTGTCATGCTTCAAAAGGGAAAAGAAATTTTATATGTCGTCCTACTTAGTTTTTGCGACAGCACATTGCTGCTAGTTTCCAGAACTGTCTTTGTCCAAGAATGTCAACTAGGAATTTGACCCAGTAACATTCTAGTACCATGCCTTATGGAAGCACAAGGATTCCCACTGTTTTTATGAGGTTTTGAATGGATTTGTGGTTGTTTTCAATTTTTTTTGTTAGGAGAAGATGCTCCCCGCATATCTAAACAGACAACCAATTTTTTGGATAGGAAGGGGACACTTGAACACTTGGATAATTACACTATGATAAGAATTTTTGGCTCCACGGAAAAACCTTCCCTCCTTCCATGTCACATTACGGACAAAATGTTCGTTGCAGAAGTAGCATGGGAATACAACTACTGGTTGCATCTATTGCAAAAGAAGAGAAAAAAATAGTTCATTCCTCTGCCTTGGAAAGTCGGGGAGTTCGTGTTGAAAAACCTCAACAAAATCGACGAATTCGCAGTGTAATTTAGAAACTTCAACCTGATATATGCTAAAATCCTAAGAGGGTTCGACCCCGATAATATGTTTTGGCAACATTTACAAACACTTGGCCTCAACGATTTTTTTTTTCAAAAAACAACTGCCCAAAAATAGAGACACTGGCGACAAAGCTCATGCTTCTGATGCCGACGACCCAGACACATTGCAGAGCAACACTAAATTGTACAGGCAATAGGGGAAAGGCCCCAGTGACAAGAGTGTTTAATCGACGAATAACACTCCAAAAAGCACAACATCCCTAAGCATCACTCCAACGGCCCACCACAACAAAAAATCTACACAGATTTCTTCAAAAGGAGGAGGAGATAACGACCCTCCTCACTCTAAAATTGATAATTTTCACAAGCTTCTAGTAGACAAGAAGAGAAAAAAAAATGTAGCATAGGCGGAAGAGCCAGAAATTCAGAGTGAGAACATGGAAATTGAGATTGATCTGGATAGGGTGCTCCGCTACCTTGACCACACCGGAGATTCCATCCAACATAGTTTCCCAATGCACATATCCGATACCGAAAATTTTGACGAAGATGAATCCTTCGTGTTCCAGAGCGTTGTTTTTGATAGGCAGTCCAAAAAATTGATAATTGAGAAAAAAGATGAAAAAAATAAGAAAGGAAAATCTTGTTCAAAGGTTGACCTTACTAACATGCAGTCATCCCAAATCTGTCAACTTCACAAGGCGAGCGAAGATGAGCTTCATGATTCCATTGGAAGCATCAAAGCTGAGAATGCCAGACTGAAGAACCGGGTCAAGGAATTGGAAGAATCTTTGATTCCTATGTCATTGCTTGCCAATCCTTTGGAAATAGCCATGCCTACCATCCCTGCAACCAACTTAAAAGGATCCTCCGGCCTCATTGCATCCTGTAAAGGATATGTGGAGAATAATATCAAGAAAAGAATGGAACTTGTTACTGAGGCATGGAAAACATCATAAACCATCACTTCCCTTGGAACTAGGGCACATAGTTTTCTCGAACATTTGTGGGCGGAGTTAAAATATGAAGAACTTTTCTATTTGAACATGGTCCTTCCTTTTGGATCCATTGTCAACAATATGATAGAAACAAAAAGAAGACAACAAGATCTTCCATCCAAAAACCGGATCGGTCAACTAAATGCATTTTGGAAAGAAAAAGTGAAGAATCTGCATCTCATTGTTCAGTCATGTGAACAAGCCATATCAAAGAAAGATAAATTATTGACAAGGCTGTCAAGAATAAACTTAGTCGGAAGGACCAATGACTTCCAAGACCCCAACTTAATCGCAAACTCCTTGCCCTTAACTAGGCAAGAATTCGATAATCAGGTTGATATGTTTAAGGCATTGTCTTTGGAAAAGTTTTACAGCATCCTTGAATATGATCAAGCTCACGTCGACGACTAGCTAGTCAACTATTCAATACACAATGAGGAAATTCATCATGCTCTGTGTAATCTTTCTATCGAATTCCGGGAATTAGAAAACGATCTTTTCAACATAAAAATATGGAATGAGATTAACGTTGCCCCAATGAGAACCTGCATTGAATAATGGATCGAAAGGGAATTGAAGTTGGACGCTGATAAAAGACACCAGGAAGTTGCCACAATTCCAGCATCCATCAATGACATCAATGAAACGATAGCCACAAGCAAATAGAAAAAGGGCTCATATGTACCATCACTGTGAGTCTGTTGATAGCTTCCTGCTTTGCTTATCAACCTAGTTATTCCACTTTTTTTTAATAGAAATGTGTATCCAAACACTCATACATTTCAATTTTTTTTCAATTTTTTTTTCTGTAGGTATTGCACTCTATCTTCTTTCTACTGTATTGTTTCTTGTACATATTTCTCTTATGGTCTACGAGAGCCCCAATCCTAGTCTATATGACAAACGCATTGAAATTTCCAGTAATATGCAACAAACTTTTATTTTTTGACATATTTCAAATAAAATTGTTTCAAATGCATTTAACTTTCCAATTTTTTTATATTATATACTTTAAAAAAAATAATGGCTTCCACTATGCACAAATTGTATTTTGTTATATATTTTCAAAACATAAATGGTGCTCTACATGCCATGTATCATTTACTGCATGGATACCACTTGTGCTTCATGATGCTTACTACATTTTTCTATCCCACTTCAACCGGGCAAGGACTGCGTTGCTACACAACCTTGTTTCACATGGTTATGAGATACGAGAATTCAAATGATTATGTAGATGAGGTTAAAGGAAAAATTAATAAGTAGTTTTATAGAAAAGAAATATTTTTTCATATGAAGAAAGAAATATGGAAAAGAAAAGAAATAGAATTTCATATTAAGAAAGAAAGATCTGAAAGAAATAGATTTTCAAACCAGTATTGTATGCATTAAAAAGGAAGAAATACATTTTCATATTAAGAAAGAAAGATGGGAAAGAAATAGATTTTCATATTAAGAAAAAAAAGATGGAAAAGAAATAGATTTTCAAACAAGTATTGTATGCATTAAAAGGAAAGAAAGGGGACATTATTAATATTAAGTACATTTGGTGAATGGAAGAGACTTGGAGGTACTTTAAAAATGTACAAAGAAGAAAGATAAAAGAATTTTTAAATTATAAATATATATTTAAATATATATAAATATAATTGAATAAAATAAAATCATAAAAAGATAAAAATTATTTTAATTACAAATAATGAGTACATGTAATTAAAGGAAAGAACTTGAGGGGAGGAGATTTTTAATTAGGAGAAAAGAAGGAACGTGAGAATATATTTTGTGAAAGATATATTAATATATATAGAAATAATTGAAATAAAATATTATTTTAGAATAACATAATAAGATTTTAGAAAATTTAAGAAAGGAAGGGAAGAGAGGTGGATAATTAGAGCTTCTATAAGATTTTATATTATATATATATATTTTTGTTTGATTTTTGTGGTGTAACAATTGATAATTGATGAGTCATAGTTTGAGTTAAGTTGAAATCTTTTGATCCATGCATGCCAATTTTTGAAAGGGTCTTTTGCATTCCAAAGAATGATAAGAATTCCTTTATGTATTAATTGAGAGTTTTGCAAACCAAATTCCAAGCCATGTTAAGCCAAATTGTAAATGAGTGGAAAAATCTTGGTCATGTAAGCTTTTGTAAATCCATAGTGAAAAAGCTATTGTAAAGCCTTGAAATAAGAGGTTGAGTCAAATAGTCTTGAAATAAGAGGTTCGAGTCCAAACAATATGAGATCTTCTTGGTATTTAGGTTGAAAAGAAGTTGAGATCCATGCTAATTCATTGTATAAGAGTTTGTTGTTGTAAGGCATTAAAAATAATGAAAATCAATGTTAAAGTTTAATGAATAAAATTGTAAAATTTAAAGCTAAAGTGTAAGTTGAGTTAAAAGTGAATGGTTGGAGTTAATAAAAGTCACAAATGGTGTTGAAAGTAAGAAATCAAAGTAAAAAAAGTATTTTGTTTGTATTAATTTTTGAAAAAGGTTAAGATAAGATTAACTCAATTGTACACAATTCAAAAATAGATATTGTTAATAGTCTCTCCATGTAAAAAAAATAATATTGAGTGAAATCCTAGTTTGGAGTATATGACTCAATTTGGGGAAAAGTAAATTTAAGTCAAAGTTAAAAGTACTCTTTTTTTTTAAGGTTAAGATAAGATTAATTTCAAAAATAGATATTGTTAATAGTCTTTCCATGTAAAAAGACTAAGATTGATTCACAACCTCGTTTAGAGTATTTGACTCAATTTGGAGAAAAGTAAAGTTAAGTCAAAGTTAAGAGTACTCTTGGAGTCAAAGGGAAATTTGAAGTCAAGTCAAATGAAAGTTTATAATGTTATGATATTTTTGTTTGTTGATGTAAGGAGTTAGAGTTTAATCAATGGCAAAAGAGATAGTTTAAGAATTTAGAAGATAATGACAAAGAGCATAGTTAAAGAAGATTGAAAATAAAGACCGTGGAAGAATAAAATGAAGATTGGACCAGTGCTAAAGACTAGTTGAAAATATAGAAGATGGCGATTGAATATTGAAGTCACAAGTATTCGTTAAGGGAGGGAGAGTATGAAGGATTAACTCTTACTTGAGAATCATGAATATAAATTATATTATTACTTTGTAATGATAGAGACCACACATAAAAGTACACATATGAATCAAATATGAATACAAGGAGAAACGTTATGGATGAGGATATCATAGAATGGCTTATGAGATTCATGGAGATTGTATTACTAGAGAGAAATATGGAGATGGTTGAATGAAATATCTAACTATGACATAATTTTGATGTTCACCTAAAGATATATAAAGAGACTAATTGTACAATAAAAACACATGCGAGAATTGATTGATCTAATTGAACATTCCCTCTGGTTTTTCAATTGCAAACTCTCGGTGTATCTTGCTCAGTATGTGCTAGATATTATTTATTGTTGAATTGTAATTCCCCCAACATTTGGTATTAGATTCAAATGTTGTACTCTTGAAACATGTAGTTATTGCATATGGATTGATGTTTCTCGAATGTTGAGAGCTTATTGTTGAAATTTTTTTCTTGAAGAAGCATTGTTAGACATCGTCTATGGAATGATTATATATCTACACATGTCAAAATTGAAAATAGATTCCAATTTGGAAATCTTGAAATTTTGGTGGATTCGGTTCAATGTTTTATCTCTTAAAATGGGAAGCAACAACATGCATGAGTATGGATATGTTGATTCATGAGAAATACTATGCCAAGAGCAACAATCGTGGCTAGAAACCATGATTTACCCAAGTGAAAAATAAAGAAACCAATTAAAGAGGTGAATTCTACTTAACAAACTGAAGTATAAGAGACAAGAAATTCATTTTGTAGTTTGTGGAGCTTCATGCAGAAGAATATCAAAGGCGGGTGAAGGAGCATAGAGCTATTGCAGCTAGTGCTCTATCTCCTATTGAAACTAGCAATAAAATTGGTGTCTAATGTAGCAAAGCATTGGTGAAAACTTGTGATGGAACAAGTGCCTTGAAGAAGAAGAAGAAAAAAAAAAACCCTTCTTTTTAGTGTTTTCATGTATATAATTTTGCAACAAATCAATAAGAGCACTTAGGTTAAACGAAGAAAGAGGGACAATCCACAAATTGGGAAAATTCTCAAAGCATCTTTGTGTATATCACAAAACAACAAAGTTTACTCTCTAAGGATTTTGCACTTCAATTTATGTTTATCTAGGCTACAACGTTTACAAAATGTATAAATGTCCAAATCCTCCCCTTCAATTTTCTTCGGCCATAGTACAATACAACCATCAAGACACATCAACTGGTATATGCCTACATCATGCATTTTTGAGTCACAAATCTGTAGAAGCAAATCCATAATTCCAAAAAGGAATATAGTGAAGTACTACTCCTAATAACCAAAAGAGGAACTAAATATCAAGATCAAGTTTTAGAATGTCGTAGGTATTATCCTTATACATGCAAGAAAATATTTGATATATCATGGTCAACAAATCATCAACAAGTCAAAAATAGTCCAACAGTACAACACCACAACTTGAACCTATATAAAAACAAGAAAAAGATAAATAGGCTCAACATAAAAGCATATTTCAACGTATATTAGAGAAGAAATTAAAAAAATGATCATCAAGTGTCACCAAACAACAAAGTTGTGCACTTTAACTGAAGTAGAAATTCAAAAATATCTACATCCAAGGCAAACCTAGTGCCAACAAATACAAACTATCCATTATTTTCAAGATATCCTAACAAACTATAGCTATCAAAGGCAAGCAATCTACATCAACAAATATTAAACTAGAGAGGAAAACACTAGAGCTAATACAAAGGTTCAAAACTTATCTCCACATGCATCTCATGCCTACACTATTCAAATTTCAATGCAACATGCATCTCAATCCTACACTACTCAACTTTAAATAGAGCATGCCACTCATTCCTACACTACTCAACTTTCAATAGAGCATGCCTCTCAAGCCTACACTACTCAACTTTCAAATAACCAACATCTAAAGAAAAAAACAAATCATGTTTCAATATCAATATGGACTTCAAAAATATGGAATCATAAGGTTGCATATGCTCTATTTCAAAGGCTTCTCTAAACTCTTCAATATAGATCAATAAATAGAGGGATCGAATAATCTCCAAAGATTTTCTAGAGTTCCATGAGATATATGGTCCAAAGTTCCAACAACAATATTTGAAAAGAAAAAATCTAACTTAAAAGTTGTAAACCACAACTTATAGGTTACACTGTTGAAATATTGAAATGCCATTACAAGATCATACAACAAGGTCAAATTTAAAGGTTTATCTCTTCACATTAGAACAAAATTGAAATATCACTTAATCTCTTCACATTAAAACACAATTGCAATATCACTTAATCTCTTCACATTCTCATTCAATTCATTAGCTATATCATCATATTTTACATCCATTGTATTTTATATTTTACATTCACCATTTTAAACCGCTTATTTTGTTCACCCATAACATCCCATCTGCTACAAAAGGTTCTAAACACACTCTATGCACTTACACAAGCTCCTACATGAAGCTACAAGAAAGTATTACATAGGCTCCTACAAGAAGCTATGGGAAATTCATTACATAGGATCCTATAAGAATCTACAGGAAATTCATTACATGGGATCCTATAGGATTCTTAAAAAGAGTCATTACACAGGCTCCTACAAGAAGCTATAGGAAATCCATTTACAAGATTCTACAAGGAGCTACAAGATCTGTTTAAAAATAGTTTTAAAGCAAAACATGACCAAGGAACCATAACAACCTACATGCACCGATCAAAAAATAATACTACATGACTCTAACGTCAAATAATACACCCTAATTTCTGCATGAGAGCGTTGCTAATACTTCTATAGGATACTTTATTTCATGGTATCATTCTATACAAATCTATAGGATACTCTATTTCATGGTATCATTCTATACAAATCTATAGGATACTCTATTTCATGGTATCATTCTATACAAATCTATAGGATACTCTGTCTCAAGATCACATTCTACAAGCATCAACAAGATACTTTTCCCAACACTCTATCCCAAGAAAAACTCCAAAGGCATGCCCCAACACCTCCAACACATACAAGCATCAACAACCTTCAAGCATATCACAACATCGAATCATAACAAAGGTATGGCATGTATCATTACTAGTATGCATTTCATAGCTAAAAGTTTCATAATCATTATAAATATAATTGACTCCACATCATTCATCAAGGTAGGCCTCGATACTTAAGTTTGAGGGGTGGATATATGACATAAACCAAATACGACCAGGAAAATAGTGCAAGCAAAGGTAATAAGTAGGTACAGATGACGTCAATCAAGAGGCCACTCATGGTTCAAAATGTGTCATTCATTTGAATTATCAAGGTAGAATGTGCCCAATCAAAATTAACAAAGAAGTATAAGCTCAATTTGAGTGAAAAAAAAGTGACATAAGTTTATTCCTGCTGCCAAAATTAAAGCCACGATAAGAGAGCACTAAAGTGATACCAGAATCAAAGGAGTGAATTGTTGAAGCTCAAAGTTTTCCACTAAAGTTAGTTGGTCATAGTTGTAAGGTTTACATAATTGCAGAGTTTACCATTTCAAGAGGCTAGCTCTCAGAAAGTTGAGTTAAGTTGAGTTTTGCAGTGAAGTTATTTTCCACTCCAAGTTTTATGATTTAGAAAGGGTTTCTCAGTGATTAACAACATGGATATATAACATAGGAACTTATCCAAAATATTTCAAGGTGGGGAGCAGTTTCAACAAAAGGGAACCCACATAAACCTTAAGACTCTAGAATACTTCTTCCAACAGTCTAATTGTCTAGAATACTTCAATAGTTGCTAGGGTACAATGACAATATAAATAGATTGTTGTGTGTTTCCTTCAAACTAGCATATGGTGAATAAAAAATGTGTCGTTGCTACTTAATAATCGTCCAAGACTATGCCGCTACTTCTAAACTTGTTTCAAAATCATTTTGGATATTTATAATACAAACAAAGTAACAAAATCCATTTGAAACACGAGGGAGGGTATTAAGCTGCATCTTCACCTTCCTTAACAATCCCAAAAAATAAACCTCATTAGTTCTAGTGTGGGAATTTCCCGAGAGGGGGGGATTTTTTTGAGCATAGCAAGCCACCCCCACCCTCTCACTGTAGGTTAGTGTAGGGATTTCCTTTTATATGATTCAATGCCCTTTTATTCCAATTAATTAATCTAGGAAAGGAGACGTCATTTTCCTTGAACTTCCACCATGTTAGAAATCAGGAATACATCACTTTAGCAGAAGGAATGGATATCCATGTTGATGAACCTATGATCATTAGAGTATCCAGGTTACCCATAGGATTTCCCTTATTACAAGGAGGATATACAACCAACCATGGATGCCAAGAAGCTATTCCTCCTTGGTTATGAAGAAATGGAAGAGGACAAGAATGGAATAAAAGGAGATAGCATGAATGAGCCATTAGATAAGGTGGCTTGCCATCTTCTAAAATACATCACATATGATTTTAGACTAAGCATGGTTTATGCCTACCATATTAGATTTTTTCACCAACTGAGAAACTTGTTTCATCAAATACATTAGGAAAACGTCAATATACCATATTTTGTGTTGTGATATTTGAGGGAAATGAGTGTCAAATTAAAAATTTGAAAATAAGAGGCATTGTCCCACCATGGGATGATAAACCTAATAGCATGTGATGAATTGACAAAGAAAATTGCAAGAGTCTCACGGGAAGACTTTATCACCATGAGTAAGGAAGACTTTAGAACTCTATAAGATGTAGCCGTGGAACCTAGTCTTAAAAGGGATTTTGGGAGGAAGAAAAAAACTATCAAAGCAGAGACCTCTAGGGGGAAGAAAGCATAGAAGATAACATGGGTCAAAGAGGAATACTAGGAGGTATCTTCCACCTTGATCAGGCTGGGTACCCTAATAACAACCATCTGAAAATCAAGGATAAAATCCACTCCACAAAGAGAAGAGAGAAAGCCTCCACAAGAAGAGACAAGACAAGTTCATAGATAGCTAAGAAACTAGTAATTACCCATTTTCCTACCACACCTATAAATTTTGAAGAGGACCTTGATCCTGTTAAAAATACAACTGAGATGAAAGAACAAAAGGGATTAGAATCCCCTAATTAAAATGAGACAGAGGCACAAAATATTATGAGTGAATTAGAGGAAGTCAAGGTTGAAGCCCTCAAATGGAAAATTCTTGTAGAGACAAAGACTAGGATGGAAGATGTCGATGAAAGTTTTGACCAATTTCACCTTAACCAGCAATTGGATAACTTATGGAAAAAATTGTAGATCATGAAGATGCAAAATATGGACAATAGGAAATAGCTAGAAGCCTAAAATAAGAATTTATATATTGAAATTGACAAATAAAAAGAGGAATCAACTAGAAAGAGTGAAAAGATTGATATATTGGAATCATCCATCTCCAATATGGAAAAATCATCAAGGTATATGCTGAGCTACATACCTCTAGCCAAGGTATACACTCTTTTTCTTAAGGAACAATGGCACAAATTTCAGTTGAATAGATTAGTCAACCAAATTCCTTACTAATTGGATACCCCCAAGGAAACCCTCAAGAAATTCATAGAGACATGTAAATGGGGAAATTATACCTGCAAAACCTTGTGCTACCTCATCCCTACAAATTATCACCAAAACGCTATGTAGGAGAGGTTGAACGGAGAGCATTGTGCTCTTGGATTCACCACAATGAACTAAGAGCTATTGAAATCCAAAAATATAAGGAGGAATAAATGAGTAGTCATTTGTGGATTAAGGCTAAATAAATAAGGCTAGAAGAGATAATAAAAAACCATGTAACCCTTACATCAAACACATAGTTGATGCTTATTTTGTAGGAGAAACAAAGAGGGGCAATTACCCACTATGAATCCAAGGTCATGGATTCGAGAGAAAATGCACTTCAATCTTGCCAAAGTATGTGGGATAGGATTACTCTTAATCTCCAAAGGATGGAGCATTATTCTCCTTATAATATATAGGCTGCTCTGGAGGGCACAATTGTGCAAAGAAACATTGAGAAAGATAAATCTCAAATGGATTGGAATGAAGTCCAATCGTCCTCTTCTATTACACTCCACACCTAGAGGGGAATTAGATGAGTAGAAGGAAAGGAAATATTGGAAATAATTGGAGAAGATATCAGGATACCATGGTAGGGGTGCCATCACACAATTTGTGGCTTATGATTTTAAACAAGCTTGAAGGAAACATCGAGATGAGCTAGTAGAGCATTCAAAATGAAGAGAAAGTTGTAGGGAGGTATTTTTTATTACACAAGGATGTGAAAAACCTCCAAGTTGTAGGGTGATGATGGACCACCATATGATGGGATGTTAAGGCCCATAATATAGTTGATATGCCCCTTTTGTGCCTAAAAGAATAAATCATGCATTTGCTTGTAAAATAATGTGGTGAATATGAAACATTTTGGGTTATACATATTGACTTTAATGCATTCTTGAGTTTATGAGTTTATGTGATGTACTCTAGTTTAATTATGATTGTAAATGGATTTATACATTATTTATGTTGTGGGATAATGATTGGTACAAGTAGGTTGATTCCTAAGTAGGTCAATCTCCATCAACAAGTAATTAGCTCCATATGAGAGAAAATGGGGATTGTTCCCCCTCTATAATATCTAAGAGAACCAAGCATTCAAATCAATCAAACCAATCTATCAACAAGATCCTCATTCAATTTGTTAATTAAGGGAATTCAAATTGAGGAGGGGAAATTAGGCGCTTGAAACAAGGATCCCTAATTATAGTATAAGTAAAGCTACGACGAAAGTAGGAACAAGATTTTTTTGGCATGGTACTTTCATAGTGTGTTGATAGTGCATTTGAATTGTAAAAGACACTTTGATATCATGACTTTGAATTTTTGAATAAAGAGGATTGTATTTCCAAATTTGAGCACTTTATGGTTTCACTAAGGATTCCTGTAGAGACATTGAGTAGGGACCTCTCAAGGGAATGCAAGGAACCCCCACTGTTGTAGCATTCTCAAATTTACATTAATTTATAATTTTGTGTAGTGGTTTCATGCAATCTGTTACAACAATCTTTATTCTTTTTTTGTAATTTCCTTCTAGCCATTTCAATTATGTAATTTCACTTATTGTTTGTTGCATTTATAGCTCTTTAATTTATGGCGTTCAACATCTTGGTTAATATCATTTGAATTTGAAATAATCATTATTAACATTGTTAGAGGGAGGAACAATCTTATCCATGTTGGTTGCCTCGTCACAAAGAATAGCAATAGTCACTTCCCTCATCCCTTGCTATTAGATTGATTTTTTCTCCCTTTAGTTTCAACATCATTTCATTTCCTAGTTTCTAGATAATCTAGATGGGCATCATTTGAATAAGTTCTTGTAGTTGGCTTGATGTACATTGTAACGGCCCCAATCGTTACGACTGCAAGAGAAGAAAAAAAAAATTTCTTTGTTTTTAGGAAAGAAGGCAAAGATGACAATAGTGGAACCACACCACTTGACGACGGACCCATGTGCACAGATCGAGCAACATACATCAACAACTCAACGCACTGAATAACGATCAACTAGGTGAAACATGCATAAATAAAAAATATAGAAACGACTACCCACCGAACACAAACATGACAACGCCTACAAGCTAAGGAAGACATCACAATCCTGACACAATGGTCTCGACGACTAGTCACTAGAACCTATATGGCACACAAAACCAAACACATGAAGGCGTTACAACCCAAGCACCAACAACAAACTTACAATGAGCAAAAACACCCACAACGAGAAGCACAGACTCCGGCCAAGTTATCATTTTCCTCTATCCAATAGGGCGTGCCATGATCCCCTCATCAGGGATCATGCTATCCCTAGGCGATAGGCACAACCATAACCCTGGCACAACCATAACCCTGGCGCAACCACATAACTAGACCCTCAACACAAGCTGAAATCGACGCGCTAGAAGATAGAACTAACTATCTAAATACCTGACGACTAACCCTAGCCCCCAATCGACAAGCCAACAAGATGACTACGACACAAGGAGATATGACTACTATAACATTCATACATCACATTAGAATCCTAGAACCACATAAGTCAAGCGTTCTGTAAACTGATCCTTCTTTACAATTGATGGGATAACTTCTTGTTTTGGTTTGCACTGCAAAGGAGAATTGGTATAAGCACTTAACATGATCATTAATAACACTAGTGTAATGATGAGTGTGAAGATGAATTATGCCATGTTCGCATAGTGAGAAGTATGTTCTCTAGCATGTACCGGTTATTCCCTGGGGACGCCTTGCCTTTTCATATTACAAATTTTATTCAACAATAGTTCATTGTAACCAATTCCAAATCCAAAAGTTTATTGTGACTAAATTCACAATTCCATTGTAACTATTCTCGGTGCAACAAATATCGATTTAACAATCACAACAAGCATTAATGTTAAGTATTAAAAATTAAACTTTACATTATTGATTTCACAATATCAAGTAAGCATCAACTTTAAATATTAAATATTAACTTTAAACATTATTGATTTAACAATCTAAAGTATGAATTAACTTTAAGCATTAATCATTAACTTGAACACTATCGATTTAACAATCTATATATTGATTCCCCTAAAAGGAAACGTTGTCATACACACTGCATACCACACCACTATTACTGCCACAACAATGGAACAATCACCAAAAGAGGAATTTGTTGTCTAATTAAAGTGAAGCGAGTGCACAGCCACCCATTCATGCAGTCATCAAACAAAAATTATTGTCTAACTTGTACTAAAAACACAGAATATAGTATCAATTGATAATACAGAGATAAATTAGTAACAGTTCACGCAATCATAAATGTAATAAAATCGCATTCTAGGAATGGTAATATCGTCGTCTAAATAAATCACACTATAGGAATCAACAGTAATTGGAATCACTGTCAAGAATCGCAGACAATGCATGGGTAAATTTTGCAATAATTAAAAGGTTAAAATAGCAGCCAATAGATGGGTATAACACCCCAAATAAAAATGAATCATTGTGTTTGTTGTAAGAAAACGCAGACAATAATCATTGTGTATAATTAAAGAAATAACGATTGATACCATCGTTGAGTTTACCATCATTGGGTAATCATTTGGTTTACCATTAATTTGTTGATTTTTATCATAAAAGGGCGTTGAGTTTATTAATGAAAATAACAGTCCAAAATAGTTTTAAAAAAAACGCATTGAAATTACACTCAACAAGGTAAAGGAATGAAAGTTTGAGTCAATGGAACAATAACAAAAATTGCAGTGTGAGATTCGCCATGTAAATAAAGCTAACGATTGCAGTGTTAAAAAGGTGAAGGTTGCAGAGTATCCCAAGTAATATCTCCCAGCCATTACACCCAAAAAACGCAGTCCAAAATAATTTATAAATTGCCATTCGAGTGGGCAAAGACTCAAGCTAAATTTTGTCTTAAAATATATTAAAGTGTAGAGGTAGAATCACAGGGCAGAGGTGTAAAAATGTAAGGTGAATTCGCAGAGTAAATGGAAGACTAGATGTATAAAAAAACCACATAGTAAATTATCCAGGAAAACCATTAAAAACACAGATTTAAATCATTTCCAGGAAGGGTATTAAAAAACGCAGAGTTACTTCACCAGGAAATGCATCAAAACACAGGGATCAACGCAGAGGATCATAAGCGGTTCTCTACGGGAAAGGAAAACAATAGCAGAGGTAATTAATCGCGAAAAGGCACAAGACAATCACTTGACCAGGAACAACCAAAAGGGGTAGACAGTTGGGCAAAACATGCTTCTTTCATCATCCACGCATAGAAAATCATGGCATTAGAATCTATAGGTTTCTATGCACCGAAGTGATGACTGTCGATTCGGCTCCTGGCCGACTGCTCAGGTGTTGAATGATGATCTAGGGATGAGGACGAAAGATAAAGGACAACTCTTCCAATAATCAATAAAACAACAGAATAGTCATAGCAATCAAGGATCGGTGGCCAAGGAGATCAATCGATGCAGTGAGCATAAAGCTATGATGAATTTAAGTTATCGATTAAAAATTCTAAGTAAAACACTTTCTTTACACAATTAAAGGTACAGAAATGAAAGAACAAGTTCAATATTAATCTACCATTCAAAATAAATGTGTGTGTACTATAGCCCAAGCTAACAGCTCTAAGTCGTTGTCCCGCATGCTCCGTCCAGCTCCCGCTTGCCGACCGATGTGACTTTACCGGTACCTCCCAGCCAATGTTGGTACTCTTCTTCCCCCTTAGCCCCCCGAGCTGCAAAAGGGACATGCACACTAAACCAAAGAAAAACTAGCTCCTAGCTTGCCTCGCAAGGCCAAGCTACCACTCCTCACTGATTTGGGAATCCCAACTCTCACAATATAAGTCAGTCAAGTCAAAAATTTTACAGCGTAATGTTATGCATAAAGGAAGATATACATCCTCCTCCTCCTCCCTCCTTTATATAGAGTTTCTAAGTGATTTCTTTCCCAATTTCCCATTTAATTTATTGTTCAATAATTTAATTCAGAAATATCCTCCCCATACACATGTCACCCATCCCCTTCGTTGCACTAGAAATTTATTTCATTAATTATTTAATTACTCCTATTTCCCTCACCCACCTAAAAGCATTCCTAGAATTGCTCCTAGGTGTCCCCATATTCCCTTACACATTTTAATGAATTACGTCCTTACTAAATTCCTAGTTGAGTTCAATTTAGAAAGTTCTTAAAGGCAAGGTTCCATACTAAGTTGGTCATTCTGCTTTTTCCTTAGGTTTCTCTTTTTTCTTTATGTTTCCCCTTTTTCCCTTAGTTTCCTAATTCTTTTAAGTTTCCCTCCTTTCCCATTTTATCTAAAACTCAAAATAACAAGTGTAGAAATTACCTTTTTCCCCTTTTTTCTTTTTAATTAACAAATTTTTAATTAGCATCTATCACAAAACAATCATTTCCTTTTTTAAATATTTAATCCCCCAAAGTAATTTGATTTTTATAAATTAATTGAATTTCTTACCTCCTTCTCGTCACATGTTTAATGATTATTATTAGTATTATTTGTTTTTATTTGTTTTTATTTTATTTTATTTTTACCACAAGTATCACTTAGACCTAGATTTTATTTTTCTAGGCTCGGCGACATTTTATTAGGGAAATTGGTTTTAAATATTTCTTATCACATAATTAGTTCTAAGGCCATCTAGGTTTATTCACTTATTAGTTAAAAACACGACATGCCCTTCAGGACACATTGGGTGCTCCAAGGGTGCCACTCACCTCATTTTGTTTCCCTTGCATGACGTGACCTTCAGGACGCACTACGTGCTCCAAGGGTGCCACTCGCCCGTTTATGTTTTCCTTGCACGACGTGCCCTTCAGGACGCACTATGTGCTCCAAGGGTGCCACTCACCTCTTTCTGTTTTTCTTGCGCGACGTTCCCTTCAAGATGCACTATGTTCTCCAAGGGTGCCACTCGCCTCTTGACCGACTTTGTAGACATCAAAAACCCCTGGATTCAATACTTTGTTAGGTGATCTTGTGGGAGACTAAGGGCCTCTAAGGAATAAGGCCCCTTCCTTATTACATGCCCCTTAGAATCATCGAGAGAGATTGTCACAGTCTGCCCTTACGACATCGTGGGTCTTCTCGAACTAGGTAATCGTTAACCTACAGTTCGAGCCACGGCGGGAGTTCCAGTAGGTTGTGGCATGATTGTTGTCCACACCTCTCCCTCAACATCTCTGGTTGTCATGCGTGAGCCCTCTACGCCACATGTGAGTCTGGTTGGCAAGCTACCATCAGCCTGCATCATCAACGAATCATATCAGAAATAAAATCCATAATCATAACATCTAATCAGATGCACCTATGTCATATATACAACAATCAAACCCCAATAGTCCACTCCCTGACTCGATCTAGAGTCCAAGGGTTTCATCGATGCCTCTGCATCCTCGAGGTCCAATATCCTGCACACTGAAGAGAACCGAGTTAATAGCACTTGTCTATATAAATACAACAAAATAACATGTCATCATATCCATAATGCCTCATAATCATAATCAAATTCCCAATAGTATAATAATCTAGATCACTTGCAAGCAAGTGTCCTCAAAGAATAAGCTCGCTCAGTGCGGGCAAGAGCGGGATGTCCTCTTGGTCTAAAATTCGTCCCAATGTTTCACAGTATATAAGTGTTGAAATAATTTGTATCACAGTGTCACAAGTCTATCTATCAAACAAAAATGGAAATTGTTGGCGCATATCATATGCGTCCTCCCAGGTTGTCGAGTGCGGACTATAGTTGTCCCACAGCACCTTGACCTGATCTACTATTCGACATCGTAGCTATTGAATGCGATGATCTAGGATGTAGATCGGCTCAGTCGTGAGCGCCCCCTCATCTAATACCTGCAAGGAACTCATGTCAATAACATGTGTAGGATCACTAATATAATGTCTCAAAACATATACGTGAAAAACATCGTTCATACGCGTCAAAGAATCAGGCAAGGCTAGTCGATAGGCCACGGGCCCCTTCCTCTCCACAATCTCGAAAGGTCCCACGAACCTAGGAGAGAGTTTATCTCCCTTTCCAAACTTGATTGAACTCTTATGTGGCTTTACCAGTAAGAAGACTCGATCACCAACTTCGTAACTATGGTCTACACAGTGCGCATCGGAATAAATCTTATGTCGATCTTGTGCTTCTTTGATCCTTTGTCTTATTGTTTGCATTTGATCTTCCATTTCTTGGATCACTTTTGGTCCCACCAGGACCCTATTCTCAAGCTAATCCCAACTCAAAGGCGTCTGACACAGTTGTCCATAAAGGAACTCCAAAGGCGCTATCTTAATGGTGCTTTGGTAACTGTTGTTATAAGTGAATTCTACCAGTGGAAAGAATTCTTCCCAACACTTTTGTTGGTCCATCACGTACATGCGCAACATGTCTTTCAAGATTTGGTTTGTTCGTTTGGTATGTCCGTCAGTCTCCGGGTGATATGTAGTATTAAGGTTAAGTTGGGCTCCCAAGGCCTCCTGGAAACTAGTCCAAAATCGCTCGGTAAACACTGATCCTCGATCAGATATAATCCTCTTACGCATGCCATGCATCCTCATAATCTCACTGATGAAAACTCTAGCTATTTCAGGGGCCTGATACGTCTTACGCACAAGACTAAAATGAGCACTCTTCATCCGAGTGTCAACTGTTACAAAAATTGAGTCGTGTCTCCTTGTCGTCAGTGGCAATCCAATAATGAAATCCATCGAAATAACCTCCCATTTCGATTCTAGAATAGCATGTGGTTGTAGTAATCTTACTGGATGTCTATGTTTAGCATTTACCTACTGACATTCTAGACATCTAGTGTAGTGTACCC
Organism: Picea glauca; assembly: GCA_000966675.3. Taxonomy (NCBI): domain Eukaryota; kingdom Viridiplantae; phylum Streptophyta; class Pinopsida; order Pinales; family Pinaceae; genus Picea; species Picea glauca. Next base: position 98,568 of record JZKD02S1150176.1, read on the forward strand.
ATTCACTACCTGGATTTTACCAAACCTCTCGGATACCGTTCTATACATGAAATCTACAGAACTCATACTGGGTTTTACCAAACAAATGCATTTAACACAATTAAACACACTTAATTCGCAGAGTAAAATATATAAGTTATTGTTACCATTAACAAACCATAGCATTCAACAGTAATTCATTTACACAGCAGAAAACATGATAATATATACAACACAGTCATGCCAAATGTGATAAAACATAATTCAGATACTTATCTTTTAATAGCTGTAGAATTCACCAACCAAGTGCAGGCCTTCCACGAACC
>JZKD02S1150176.1:110537-185134 GCA_000966675.3 Picea glauca
CAGGCCAACAAGCCTCACACAGACCAGTACTGCGTGGTCACAGTAATCCACAGGAAACATAGACAGGGTTTTTCCCCAAATTGGTTCAGCAATCACTGGATGATCTCACAACAATGATTTCGGAACAGGGACTTCACACACAGACTAACTCGGCTTCCCCGAACCACAAGATTCTTTCCCGAGATACTCACTAGCTTCTCGCAACTGGGAATTACACTCACGGGTTATCTTAGAGACAGACATAGACTCCATGGCTCCCAATGGAGGGTGTACATGGATCTTCCACGCAAAACACAAGCTCCCTCCTTGAACAGACATACACGGGGTTTCTTGCAGACTGGCTTCTATTGTTCCTCCCCAGGCAATCTGATCGAATGGAATGAGCCCCCCTCATGGCTTGTTGCCTCTATTTTATTTGCATGCACCAGGGTTGACACTTGTCACCCTGGGAACTACATGCATTCCATCCGTATGCCTTCCTCCCATCACTTGGGAACTCACGGGTCCTTCCAAAAAGGACTTAGGATAAAAGAATGTGCACATGGATTTTTAGGAAATAATATTAAAATATTATTCCAAGCCTAAGCCCCCTAGGCTCCTCACTCAGTCCCTTTCCCACCTTCCAGCCCCTGATCCCTTGCCCACTCGGTGGATGCTCAATTCCCCATCACTCATTCATCGTGGTCGGTCTGCACTGGCGGTATTTATATTTTATTAATTGACCTGCATACATACAAGTACATCAACGGTCTCCTGGCCTGCAACACTTAGGCTCCCTGGTCTAAAAAAACACATAAGCCTACAGCTTATACAAAACTTGGCTCACCAGCCTATAGAACATATTTACAATTCTTTGCATAGAACATGATATGTAATGGGGCTCGGCCTTGGGGACACTACATCTAGCCACATAGTTTACTATGTCTGCCTTCATTCCTTTCCCTAAGAACAAGGGTTTAAGGTCTACCCTCATCTTCGTGACCCCCTAGTGAGCCATGTACACTACTCTGTGAGCCTCATTTAGGATCAAAATCCTCAACTCGTTGTTCGGTAGTATGTAAATTCGATTTTTAAATCTCAATAATCCATCGTTGTCAAACATAAGTTCTTCAAATCTTGGTACCATCATTGTGTTTTGTCCTATAAAATCCTTGACCTCTTTGTACCAGTAATCATCGCACTGTAATGTTAGAATCTTTTCACATAGAATTGTCTGAAGAGGCAAGACCAAAAATATGTGAGGTCTCTGACTCAATGCATCTGCCACTCGGTTCACTGTTCCCTTTATGTAAGTAATCTCAAAATAGTACTCACTAAGAAATTTCGACCAACGTCATTGTCACGCGTTCAGGTCGCTTTGCGTAAAGATGTGATGTAGTCCATAATGGTCTGTTTTTAGTTCAATTTTTTGTCCAACAAGGTAGTGTCTCCAAACATTCAAGGCATATAAAATTGCTAAAAACTCCAAATCATGTGTCACATAGTTCTCCTCATGCCTTCTCAACTTCCTCGAGATGTAAGCGATCACCCGACCATCTTGCATCAAGACTCTGCCTAAACCTTCCTTGGATGCGTCAGTGCATACCAAGAATTCCGCATCCATGTTAGGGACCTTTATGATCGGTGTTGTTTTCAACAAATCCTTGAGCCTCCAAAATGTTTCCACACATTTATCGGTCCAAACAAACTTCTTGTTCTTCTTATGCAATTTCATGGTCAGATTTGCTATCTTTGAGAATCCCTCGATGAACTGTCGAAAGTATCCTGCTAAACCCATGAAGCTATGCACTTTCAAGACATTCATCGGTGCAAGCCATTCCATAATATCCTCGACCTTTGTTGGATCCACGACAATACCTTCGTCGGAGATGACATGCCCTAAGTAGTGAATCTTCGATTGATAAAACGAGCATTTGGACAACTTCCCATACAATTCGTACTATCACAGACACTGTAGTACCAAGAACAAGTGCTCATCATGATCCTTCATCATCCGAGAGTAAATCAAAATATCATCAATGAATACTTGGACGAACTTATCCAAGTACTCATGGAACACCCCATTCATCAAACTCATAAATACCCCTGGGGAGTTTTTCATCCAAACGGTAAAATAGTAAACTCGTAATGTCCAAACCTCGTCTTAAAGGTGGTCTTAGGGACTTCATCCTCCTTGATCCGTAACTGGTGATACCTTGATCGTAAATCAATCTTTGAAAACACTGTCGCACCCTTCATCTGATCAAACAAATCATCAATCCCAGGCAAGGGATACTAATTCTTGATCGTTTCATTGTTCAATTGACGGTAGTCAATGTAGAGTCTCCTTGACCCATCCTTATTTAGTATGAAGATAACAAGCACACCCCACAGTGACACACTCGGACGTATAATTCCCAGGTCCAACAACTCCTTCAGTTACATTCTCAACTCTTGTAATTTTGGGGTCGACATCCAATAAGGCATTCTTGCTATCGTTTTAGTCCTGAGTTTTAGGTCTATGGTAAACTCCAATTCCCTCTCTGGCGGCATCCCAAGTAACTCCTCTGAGAAGACATCCACAAAAAATCTCACCACAGGAAGGTGTTCTAGACCTTCTGCTACTCCCTTCTCATTTAACGCAAGGATCACATAAAGCTTACATCCATTGCGCATGCTCTTTCGTAACTTCAAGGAAGAGATAAACCTCAAGGATACTCCCTCGTTCCAACCTACAATCAGGCATCTATGTCCCTCATCATCTACCAAGCTCAACCATTTTGTCTTATAGTTGAGTATCGCCTCATGCGATTCCAACCAGTCCATACCGATCACGACATCATAAGATCCTAAGATCATGACGTATAGGTTGGCCCTAGTGACAAACTCTCCCAGGTTAAGCGTACAACCCATAACCTTTCCTCCAACCTTCTGTTTGGCTCCCGAAGCCATCTCTACAAATCTAAACTCATCATGTTCGATTGCCTTTACCTTAATCCTTTTTAGCGTTGCACCAGAAATGAAACTCTCGGTAGCACTAGGATCTATAAAAATACTAAGGGTCTAGTTAGCAACGGTACCTGATGTCTCGATCATAGTCGATTGGTGCTCTGCTTGGTGTTTATTCACCGCTGCATGAATCCAATGGGCCTTGCCCAAATCTCCCACGGTAGTGGGTCCGGTTGATCCAGATTCTCTAGTGCTCTCCACTGGGCAGTCACACTGGTAGTGTGGCTCCCCGCATGTCCAACACCCCTTCTTCGGTCCAGTACTCTTGGTACCCGAAGTAGAAGTTGACGGCCCACCAGTCTGGAACCCTGGTCTATTCTGTTGAACAGGCCTAAATTGTTGCAGCTACGGTCGATTTGTTTCTAATGTTGTGGTCCCCATTAAGGAGTCAGCTGCTGAGGCGTTGGTCGCCGAGGTGTAGTGAAAGTGGATCCTCTCTGGCAACCATGATATCTTGGCGTATGTCTGGCTTGTGTCTAATGTTGCGCACTGGATGACACCTGCCTTGCCGGTCTCGTTGGAGTCCTTCTCTGACCCTTGCTAACAAGATCCTCCTCTGCTATGAGAGACTTTTGGACGACATCATGCAATGTTCGAGGCATCAGAATCCTGACCTTTGAATGTAATGACCCTAGTTGGATAAATGTATAAAATTATAAAGTAAAATTAATTAGGGGATTGATTGTGTTAACAAGGTATTAATTAAACAAAGATGATTCAATGATCTTAATAAGATAGGTTATTAATTAATTAAAAGGATATAATTGTGATTAATTAAATAAATATTTAACTACAAATTACATTCAATGACATGAGAAATAAATTTAAGAAGACCATTGGAATATGTTATAAAATGGTTACGTGCTCAAGAAGGGATAAGCTGGTAACCCCGAGGAGATAAAACATTAAAGGAAGGAGTATGGAGGTTCAGGGACATTAACAAGGACAGGTAAGAAGTAAAGGGGGAGTTGGTGAAGGAGGGATAAGGGAGGAACAGAGGATGAGAGGAGGGGATTCGACGGAGGATGGAGGGGAAGGACTATTGGTTTGGCTGCGAGAGAGAGAGCTGAGAGTTTTGTTGTGACATATGATCAGATTGAGGCACGAGGTTGCTGGTTGTGACACTTTTTATCAGGGGAGGCACCGAGTTGTTGGAGGTTTTGGGCACGGGGGCTAGGATATCCATAGATATCCTGGAGCTAGGTAGTTTTCCTAGTTGGCAGGGTGGACATTATTTTTGGGCAGTTATTCTTTGTTTGTGGCAGGGTTGGTCTGTGTATCAGATAGCAGGAAAGCAACAGCAAGGCAGCAAGGCAACGGAAATTAGCATCAGAACTAGGTAACTTGTTAAGTTATGTATTTGTTTCATTCTGCCATGAAATAATTATTCATTGATAAATCTAAGTTGTTGAAGTTGCTGTTATGAAAATCAATATTTTGCTATGAACTTATTATCTCAGTTTATTAAATAAATTGCTTATGAAACTTAATGATGTTTAGAAATATATGGTTGTTACATTGAACGTATGTTGACATTAAGGCCAAACAAGAACATGTTGACCTTAAGTTTCTCAGTATTAAGGTGCGGATCATACCGAAGCAACTCCATAAAACATGCCTCATACTCAGGCAATGTACGACCACCTTGTCTCAAGGCGTTGAACTCGTTGAGCTGACGCTCAATGAATTCCTTTGAAAGGTAACTCTCTCGGAACCGTTCCTCAAACAATTCCCATGACATGTCTTTGATGACCATGTTCAACTGTGGCAGGAGCGTCTTCCACCATAGAAGAGCATTCCCCTTCAGTTGAAAGACCGCCATGTAGACCTTCATGTTGGAGGTATAGTCACGACGTGAAAATCACATCGCCATATTCTCCAACCATGCCTCGGTCTCTGCATCATCTGGGGCACCAAAGAACTCAAGAAATTTGACCTTCTCGAGTTCACGGTGAATGTTACCAATACCAACCGAAGCGCGCAGTGGACCCTCGAGGGGTGTCGGTGGCCTGGCCTCATCTATGTCCAAATGGTTGATCAGTGCCTCGGACATGCGCTGAAAGGACCTCATCAGCCCAAAAACATCACCCACTGCTATCTTCTCTTACCCGACAACCTGTTCGTCTCCCTGGGGGTTAGACCCCTCAGGCGTGGATGCTACTAGAGGCGTCACACCTCCTCCCTTAGCACCCTGTCATCTGCCTCCGCGATGCCCTCTAACCATGATTACCTGCACGAATACAAGTCAACTTAATTAGCAACATTATAATCAAATATCATATCAACAAAATCCGAAGTGTTCCCAAGTCGTTGGTTGAACCCGCTCTGATACCATATGTAAGGACCCCAATCGTTACAACTGCAAGTGAAGCAAAAAAAAAAAAAAATTGTTTTTAGGCAAGAAGGAAAAGACGAAAACAGTGGAACCACGCCACCTAATGACGAACCCATGCACATAGATGGATAAACAGACAGCAAAGACTCAACGCACTGAACAATGATAAACTAGGTGAAACATGCGTAAATCAAAAATATAGAAATGACTACGCACCTAACAAAAACATGACAATGCCTACAATATAAGGATGACATCACAATCCCAACACAATGGTCTCAATGACCAGTCACTAGAACCTCTATGGCATGCAAAACCAAACGCATGAAGGCGTTACAACCCAAGTGCCAACAACAAAATTAGAACGAGCAACAACACCCACAATAGGAATCACAGACTCTGGCCAAGTTATCATTCACCTCTATCCAATAGGATGCGCCATGATCCCCTCATCAGGGATCATTCCGTCCCCAGGCGATAGGCACGACCATAACCCTGGCGCAACCACATAACTGGACCCTCAACACAAGTTGAAATCGACGCGCTAGGATATAGAATTAACTATCTAAACACCTAATGACTAACCCTAGCCCCCAATCGACAAGCCAACAATACGACTATGACACAAGGAGATATGACTACTATAACAGTCATACATCACATTATATTCCTAGAACCACATAAGTCAAGCATTCTGTAAACTGATCCTTCTTTACCATTGATGGGATAACTACTTGTTTTGGTTTCCACTGCAAAGGAGAATTGGTATAAGCACTTAACATGATCATTAATAAAACTAGTGTAATGAGGAGTGTGAAGATGAATTACGCCATGTTCGCATAGAGAGAAGTATCTTCTCTAGCATGTATCGGTTATTCCCTGGGGACGCCTTGCCTTTACATATTAAAAATTTTATTCAAAGACAGTTCATTGTAACTAATTCAAAATCCAAAAGTTTATTGTGACTGAATTCACAATTCCATTTTAACTATTCTTGGTGCAACAAATATCAATTTAACAATCACAACAAGCATTAACGTTAAGTATTAAACATTAACCTTTACATTATTGATTTCACAATCTCAAGTAAGCATCAACTTTAAATATTAAATATTAACTTTAAACATTATTCATTTAACAATATAAAGTAAGAATTAACTTTAAGCATTAATCATTAACTTGAACACTATCTATTTAACAATCTATATATCGTTGCCCCTAAAAGGAAATGTTGTCATACACACCACATACCACGCCATCATTACCACCACAACAATGACACGGTCACCAAAAGAGGAATTCACTATCTAATTAAAGCGAAGCGAGTGCATAGCCACCCATTCATGCAGTCATCAAATGAAATTTATTGTCTAACTTATACTGAAAACACAAACTATAATATCAATTGATAGTGCAGAGATAAATTAGTAACAGCTCATGCAATCATAAATGTAATAAAATTGCATTCTAGGAATGGTAAGATCGTCGTCTAAAGCAATCACACTACAGGAATAAACAGTAATTGGAATCGCTATCAAGAATCACAGACAATGCATGGGTAAATTTTGCAATAATTAAAAGGTTAAAATAGCAGCCAATAGATGGGTAGAATGCCCCAAATAAAAACGAATCGTTGTTCTTGTTGTAAGAAAACACAGACAATAATTGTTGTGTATAATTAAAGAAATAACGATTGATACCATCGATGAGTTTACCATTGCTGGGTAATCATTGGGTTTACCATTAATTTGTTGAGTTTTATCATAAAAGGGATCTGAGTTTATTAATGAAAATCGCAGTCCAAAATAGTTTTAAAAAAAACGCATTGAAATTGCACTCAAGAGGGTAAAGGAATGAAATTTCGAGTCAATGGAACAGTAAAAAAAATTGCAATGTAAATAAAGGTAACGATTGCAGTCTTAAAAAGGTGAAGGTTGCAGAGTATCCCAAGTAATATTTCCCAGCCATTACATCCAAAAAACGCAGTCCAAAATAATTTATAAATTGTCATTCGAGTGGGCAATATATTAAAGTGCAGAGGTAGAATCACAGGCCAGATGTGTAAAAACGTAAGGTGAATTCACAGAATAAATGGAAGACCAGATGTATAAAAAAAACACACAGTAAATTCACCAGGAAAAGCATTAAAAACACAGACTTAAATCATTGCCAGTAAGGGTATTAAAAATGTCGAGTTACTTCACCAGGAAATGAATCGAAATGTAGGGATCAATGCAGAGGATCATAAGAAGTTCTCTACGGGAAAGGAAAAGAATCGCAGAGGTAATCAATCGTGACAAGGCGCAAGACAAACACTCGACCGGGAACAACCAACAGGGGTAGACAGCTGGGAAAAACATCCTTTGCTCATCATCCATGCACAAAAAAGAAGGGCATTAGAATCTATAGGTCGTTATGCACCGAAGTAACGATCGTTGATTTAGCTCTTGGCAGACTGCTCAGGTGTGGATTGATGATGTAGGGATGAGGACGAAAGATAAAGGACAACTCTTCCAACAATCAATTAAACAACAGAATAGTCATAGCAATCAAGGATCAGTGGCCAAGGAGATCAATCGATGAAGCGAGCGTAAAGCTATGATGAATTTAAGTTCTCGATTAAAAATGATAAGTAAAACACTTTCTTTACACAATTAAAAGTATAGAAATGAAGCACAAGTTCAATATTAATCTACCATTCAAAATAAATGCGTGCGTATTGTAGCCCAAGGTGACAGCTCTGAGTTGTTGTCATGCGCTCTTTGTCCAGCTCTCGCCTGTCAACCAATGTGACTTCACTGGTACCTCCCAGCCAATCCTAGGGGTACTCTTCTTCCCCCTTAGCCCCCCAAGCTGCAAACGGGCCATGCACACTAAACCAAAGAACAACTAGCTCCCAGCTCACCTCACAAGGTCGAGTTACCACTCCTCACCTTGCTAGGTATCCCAACTCCCACAAGATAAGTCAGTCAATTCAAAAATTCTTCATCGTAACGTTACGCATAAAGGAAGAGATCCATCCTTCTCCTCCTCCCTCCTTTATATAGAGTTTCTAAGTGATTTCTTTCCCAATTTCCCATTTAATTTATTGTTCAGTAATTTAATTCATAAAAATCCTCCCCGTACACGTGTCAACCATCCCCTTCGCTGCACTTGAAATTAATTTCATTAATTAATTAATTACTCCTATTTCCCTCACCCACCTAAAATCATTCCTAGAATCGCTCTTAGGTGTCCCCATATTCCCTTACACCTTTTAATGACTTACACCCTTACTAAATTCCTAGTTGAGTTCAATTTAGAAAATTCTTAAAGGCAAGGTTCCTTACTAAGTTGGTCATTCTTCTTTTTCCTTATGTTTCCCTTTTTTCTTTATCTTTCCCCTTTTTCCCTTAGTTTCCTAATTCTTTTAAGTTTCCCTCCTTTCCCATTTTATCTAAAACTCAAAATAGCAAGTGTAGAAATTACCTTTTTCCCTTTTTTTTCTTTTTAATTAATAAATTTTTAATTAGCATATATCACAAAACAATCATTTCCTTTTTTAAATATTTAATCCCTCAAAGTAATTTGATTTTTATAAATTAATTGAATTTCTTACCCCCTTCTCGTCACATGTTTAATGATGATTATTAGTATTATTTGTTTTTTTCTTTTTTCTTCTTACCACAAGTATCAGTTAGACCTAGATTTTATTTTCCTAGGCTCGACGACATTTTATTAGGGAAATTGTTTTTGAATATTTCTTATCACATTATTAGTTCTAATTCCATCTACGTTTATTCACTTATTAGTTAAAAACGCGAGGTTCCCTTCAGGACGCACTAGGTGCTCCAAGGGTGCCACTCGCCTCATTATGTTTCCCTTACATGACGTGCCCTTCAGGATGCACTACGTGCTCCAAGCGTTCCACTCACCCCTTTCTGTTTTCCTTATGCGACGTGCCCTTCAGGATGCACTACGTGCTCCAAGGGTGCCACTTGCCTTTTTCCATTTTTCTTGCGTAGCATGCCCTTCAGGATACACTACGTGCTCCAAGGGTGCCACTCGCCTCTTGACTGACTTGGTAGACATAAAAAAACCCTGGAGTCAATACTCCATCAGGTGATCTTGTGGAAGACTAAGGGCCTCTAAGGAATAAGGCCCCTGCCTTATTGCACGCCCCTTAGAATCATCGTGAGCGACTTTCATAGTCTGCCCTCGTGACATCATGGGTCTTCTTGAACTAGGTAATCGTTAACCTACAGTTCAAGCCATGGTGGGAGTGCTAGTAGGTTGTGGCAGGGCTATTGTCCACACCTCTCCCTCAACGTCTTTGGTTGTCGTGCGTGACCCCTTTACTCCACATGTGAGTCTGGTCGGCAAGCTATAATTAGCCTACATCATCAACGAATCATGTCAGAAATAAAATCCATAATCATAACATCTAATCATATGAACCTATGTCATATATACAACAATCAAACCCCAATAGTCCACTCCTTGACTCGATCCGGATTCCAAGGGTTTCATCGATGCCTCTGCATCCTCGAGGTCCAATATCCTGCACACTCAGGAGAACCGAGTCAATAGCACCTGTCTATATCAATACAACAAAATAATATGTCATCATATCCATAATGCCTCATAATCATAATCAAATTCCCAATAGTATAATAATCCAGATCACTTGCAAGTAAGTGTCCTCAAATAATAAGTTCACTCAGTGTCGGCAAGAGCGGATTCTTACATACATGATAGTAAAGAGTATTTTATGTCTATGACACATTACCTCATTAATTGTTAAAACCTTTAATTGAGTCAATCTTGTAGTATCCATCTAAGTGACTCTATAGTCTCTCCTTACACTCATAAGAAGAGAGCGTGAAGGTTATGATAATATTTTCTTAAGGTAAAACACCAATAGAACATTCAAGTTAGCCTTAGGTTACACATCATTCACCAAGCATATAAGTCAGATTGTGCTACTGTAATTGTGCATATAGTGCACTATACCTCATCAAAGAAGCATGTCCCTGGATTAATAAATTAAAGATAAGTTGAGGATTTCAACAATCTTGTTGTAATTCTTTGGCCTATCAAAGGCTCCAACAAGATATATAGGATTAATTAAATGGTGAGCCAATATCTCATAGGTGTAGTAGTTATCTCTTTCCTTACTCTTATGTTGAATAAAAAGCTTTCCATATCTCTAAAGTCAATTGAAAGTTGGTGTAATATATCTTAAATATCTTCATTTTTTTTACATAACTAACTAGCCAACTTTCCACTTCAAATTATGAATACTCGGTCAAATTGTTGAATCTCTCAGTCGATGCAGTCTCTAACAATTCTAATTTTTCTTCAAATTGCTCCCTTAACATAAGCATTGAATCTAATATGAAATGTGGGTTCTCTACATCACTGGTTGATCTAGCCAAATCTAATTCAATCAATTTTAAATATAAGTCCCCTTTCTTAACACATATGGTGTCACAATCAACTAACATTTCCCTTAGACATTTAACTCTTTTGATCCAACATGCTTTGAGTTTAATGTGCCTATTGTTGAAGGCATGTCTTCCTCTTTTCTCTATATCCCACTAACACTTGAGACTTTAGCAACAAAAGTAGAAACAAATCCCTTATAGAATTCCTCTTCATTTTCTAGATCGGCTTGAAGGTATTGTCTAAATTTTTTTATTCTTGATCCCAAAGAAACAAAATTATTTGTCAATTCCCATGCCTCAAGAATAAGAGACATTATTTTCTTAATATTTTATGAAACATATATGTTAACAACAACGATGAGGATCGATGCTACTCTCAGTATCAAACTGGATTCTCATGTTCCATCTAAACACTTTCATGGCTACATTGTAGCAATTGGGTTGGAAAATATAGGTGGAGGCATCAAAGAATTTTATAATTCTTTAATTCTTTCTTTCAAGGTAGCATTTTCATTTTCCATTTCACCAATTAACATCTTTAAGGATTCACCCATGGCTTCATGAATTTGTACAATTTTCGACAATGGAACTCCATTAAAGTCGAGTTCTGAGCTAAATTTTTCCTGAACTTTTTTTATTTTTTGCATGAAGTTTTTCAATGATCAATTTATTTGAACCTTTGTCGAACATGGCACTGTGCAAAGTTAGGGATTCTTCCTCAAATAAATTGGTCCCCGTGTATTTATTGCTGCTGTGACTTCTTTGCTCTCTTGAATTCTTTGTTCTTCATCTGGAGATTCGATGTCTTCAATGTCGTCTTCAATGTTCACATCCAAGTCCATATCTTCAAGAACAATCTCATCTTTAAGTGCAATGTCATTTCCTCCTTCTCTATTTTTTTGTATTTTCCTTTTACTGGTCATTGGGAGTTTATGAGATATTTCCAAACTTCGCTTAGGAGGGTTCTGATCTCCTCCATCTTCATAATTTTCCATTGAAGATTACATTTTTTCTTGGGATGCAGACTGATATGCTTGTTTTGGTATGTCGCTTTTCTGAGAAGTGTTAGGATACCTAGTACTTCTCTCATTCACAACTCTTCCCCATTATCTATGTTGATCAGTGGTGCTAATAACATTTTCAATATCTTGCTTCTTTTCAATCAACAATGCTTGAGGGTTCTAGTTATCATGTTCTTCTTCTCTGAATAGCAAAGTATTAGCAAATGAGACACTATAACACACATATGTCATATGTTTCATAAAAAAATGGTGAGTGTCAAACCCTTTGATTTCAACTTCTTTATTCAAAATAAACTAATCAAATTGAACTAAAAAATCACCAATATTTGCAGTGTTTTTCAACGTAATTTCTCCAATTTTCCATGGAAGAGGAATGAATTGTTTTTTCCTCTTTTAATGAAATAAGTGGGCCCAAAATTTGTACTGCTTGCATACTTCTATTAAAACCTTTTTTTCTGATACGAGGGTTTTTCATGAGAACAAAAAATCCTAATAATGTTGAAATGCTCCATTGCCACAAAAATCCCTCTCTTATCCAAGAATGTTGTTGCTTCTAAAGACAATCTTGATGTTTTTGGTCCAAAAATAAGTTTTTTGAAAACATAAATAAATGCATTATGAATTTCATAGAAATGATACATGGTCGTCCGTTTCCATAAGGCGGGGTACCACATATGAATAAGGTCAATTTTAGAATTGACTTGTTTGGATAAATGCAGCCCTTTGAAAACATGACAGTAAGTATTGGAGAAGATTAGGTATGAGGACATGTATAATTTCTTATTCTTTCTTAAATTTGATAGATGAAAAGATAGTTCTCCGGAGAAAAAAATTTCCCAATCGAAAATTGCTTTCTCATGAATTGAAAAATGCAAGATATACAAAACCAGTTGGGGAATAGTAGCCATAGATTCTTGTCCAGCTACTCTAGAAAATAACCATTCCATTTCTCAGTAGGGATTTTCAAAAAACTAACCTGGATGTTTGATAGGTCTTCTAGAATCAATTTTGGGTCTTGAAGGTATTCACGCAGAAGGTCCAATCTGCCATTTCTTTCCTTTAGGAATTCCATAGCTTCATCCCCTTTGAAATTCATTGTCGACTCCGGGAGTCTGAGAATTTTCTTGAAGATTGAAGGTGCAAAGAAATAGGGGAATCTCCCTGCAATTGAATTATTCTTTGGCTCTTGTTGAATTTGTCACTGCACCATGAAATTAACTCTTTAAAATCATGAACTTTTGGAACATAGCTTGCCAAAGAAATTCCTAATGTCCAAACTTGGTTCAAATTCCTTTCTGGAGGAGGAAATGAGAAGTAATACATGTATTATTTTGACCACTAAAACTTTTGATCTTCTTGTCCAAATGTATTTATGGTATCTCCACAGAAGTTTTCCTTTCTTCTAGTGGTCATGCTTAATGAAGTTGGCGGATTAATGTAGAGTCCTTTTTAGAACGTTATTACCAAAGAAAACTTTTTTTCCATAATATGCTTTTGACTCCTATTTCAAAGGATCGTTAATACAACTTAAATTTTGAATTAATGAAGGATTGTCTCGAGAAAATCACTATTAATAACAACCTTTCAATAGTTAACACATTTGATGTATCTATGAGATTTTCATTAAATATTTTATTGGGGAGAGTGACAAGATGGGACCTAGATTATTGTGGGGTGGCGAAAACAAAATGATGAGATATGAGAACGAAGGGGGAGCGAAATTCGATGCACATTGAGAAATAATGAAATGAGAGTGAACTCGCGGACCTGTGGTAGGATTTCAAAATTTTGACCAAGTATGGTGAATCAGTTGGACGAAGAGGAAGGGTGGAAATGTGTGAAAGAACTATGAGACTATCGTGGTCTATAGTGGTGTTTTAAAATTTGACTAAGTTTTGAGACATTGCAAAGGTAATGAAGTATGGTGAGCCAATGGGTATGGAAGAGAGGCAATATAATGTCTCTCGTGGAGCGCAGTGAAATTTTAGAAAATTGACTAGGTATGAAGAATCTGTTTGATGGAGGATTCTTAGTTATATGCGAGTGAGTCAGACAAATGCCTTAGATCCATGGTAAAGTGTTTTGGAAAAATTCTAATTATGGGTGAAAAATGAAAGTAGTGGAATGTGTGGGTGTATTTTGGAGGTAGAAAAATTTGGACTAAGAAAAAGATGTGTTGTGAACCCGTGACAATCATGAAAATTTCTAAGTATGGAAAAGAAAATTACAAGAGAGAAACGATCAAAGGATTGACACATTTGGGGATCAACAACTTGATCCAATTGTGGGATAGTAACCCCCTATGGGTTACTAAGAATCTAGAATCTCAATCATTAGGATATGGAGTCAGTCTGAGAAAATAAAACGAAGGACAAAGACTTTGAAAAATATGTACAAAAAAAAAGCAGATGATGATTGAGAATTTAAAAAAAAAAAATTGAGGTGTTTCCCCTTGAATGACAACATTTGGACTATTCCTTTTATGTATTTCAACAGATAAGAATTGTATCAAAGAAATGTTTTCATCATATAAAGACCAATCCATAATGCTTCAAATTTTGTATGTAGAGATGGATTTTCCTTAGCCTCATTACATAAAAACACCAATTGTCCCTTCTAAAAATATTTTTCTAATTAAATCTTATCAAAATATCTTTTGATACTTTGTTGTCTTTGACTCATTTTTCTTAATGCTTCACTTCAATGTTCTTGAAGTTGCATCAATTGATCATATCTTCTCTGTAAAAGTGAAACTTATTCAACATATCCTATGTTCACGACATAAGTCATGGCATTCAATTCCAAATGAATAGGAATTTTTGTTTCCTTCCCACATACTAATGTGTATGGTGACAGTCATGTGTTTTCCTTTAGTGTAATTCTATTGTCCCATAATGCATCAATCAACTTCAAATGCCAATTTCTATGATTCACATTGATTGTATTTTTAAGGATCTAGATCAATATCTTATTTGTAGACTCTGTCAAGCCATTCCCCTGAGGGTTAATAGTTTGATGGTTGACCCATAATAATTCCCTATTCCCCACACAATTTTGTGAATTTTGAACTTATGAAAATTGATCCATTATCAGTTATGATTTTATCCAGGACACCAAATCTTGACAAGATATTATCTTTAAGAAAATTGATGAGTTCTTCAAAATCAACATTTTTTAGAGCTACTGCTTCTTTCCATTTTTTTAAATAATCAATTGTAGTGAGAATGTATGAGTGGCCTTTGCTACATTTTGTATTAATTGTCTCGATAACATATAATCTCCATTGTGTAAAATTGTCTTCTATTATTATAGGTTGCAATGGCATTGTTGATTTATTCATTCTCCCTAATTTTTTTTGACATGAGATGCATTTTCTTATTGTTGAGTAAGAGTCCTTAAAAATGGTGAGCCAGTAATAGTCTGCTCTCATGATTCTATGTGTAGTTGTTTTTGGTGCAAAATGTCCTCTACAAATACCTTCAAGAAACTCTTGTAACACTTTTTGAGACTTTGTGTAATCAATACATCTTAATAACATCCCATCAAAATTCCTTCATAAAAACACATCAACAACTAATACATATTGGTTTTCCTTCATTTTTAATGATCTTCTTTCCTTTGAAGACATACCAATAGGAAATTGCCCAGAATTCAGAGAAAAGATTATGTTTTTGTACTAGTCTAATGTTGACAACGTTGACTCTGATGAAATGGTTGTCTCCATTTACTGCATCAATTCTTGTCATTAACTTGCATTATCCTTTTCCTTTAACTACTTTTAAAGGTTTAATCTCAATATCATATTCTTGAATCTTGTCGAGCTAATTTTTCAATTTTCCTTCTCTAAGTTTTTGATTTAGCAACATTTTTATTGGAGATGTTGGGACATAAGCTATAACATGAGATGATAAAATGTATGTCCTAAAGTTTGATACTGCTTTTACCAAAGAGAGGGCTTTCTTTTCTATCTCGGAATATCTTAATTCATGATCATGCAATGTTTTGCTCATGAAACTGATTGTTAATTCTTCCCCTTTCAAATTCATTAGAGACAATATGAAGAAAATGGTTTATTCTACAACAAAATAACATAATATAACTATTTATCAAAATTTGGGCTAACTAGGATTGGAGAAGTAGTGATTGCATGCTTAATTCTAGTAATTTTTTCTTGAATTTCCCGAGTCCATTCAAATTTATGGTCTTTTTTCAACAATATATTGATTGTCTTAACAATTGTTGCATAATCTCGGACAACTATCCTTACAAAGTTTATTTTTCCAAAGAAATATTGAACTTTCTTTTTTGATTTTGGAGGATTCAAATCATTAATAGCCTTGATTCTTTCTAGATTGATATATATATCCTTCCCTACTCACTATATGCCCCAAGAGTCTTCCTTCTGATACTACAAGCAAAAATTTCTTAGGAAATAAAGATATACCATACAATTTGCAATGTTAAAAAACTACTCTTAAGTGTTTGATATGTTCTTCTCTTAATTTGGAATGAATAGTTAGATAATCTTGCTAATCATCCATAAATTTTCCAATCAAATATTTAAAGGCATGATCCATTGCCCTTTGAAAATTTTCTCCAACATTCTTCAACCCAAAAGGAATACGAGCATAATCATATGTCTCATATTGTGTAACAAAATAATTCTTTGGTCTGTCTTCTTCAGCAACCAACACTTGGTTATATCTAGAAAAACCATCAAGCATGGACATTAAGGTCGAACCAACAACTTGTTGCAACAACATCTCCATATTTGGGAGTGGATAATTGTCTTTGATGATTGATTTGTTTATATCCTTGAATTCAACACAAATATGAATCTCCCCACTCTTCTTCCTGACCATGACAGGATTCGAGAGCCACTCTGAATGTCTGATCGAAAAAATTATTCCAACCTTCCTTAACTTTTCCAATTCTAATTTTACTAGAGGCTTTAGCTTCATATTAATCATTCTCAATTTTTGCTTGACAAACTTCACTCCTTCTTAAAGTGGTATGATATGTTGAAAATGGACTTGTCATATTCCTTCAGATCATCGTAAGTCTAGGCAAAAATTTCATAAAATTCTTCGAACAAAGCAATATATTGATCAACTTCTTCCTTGGTACAAATGGTACCAAGATTTATATATTTGATAATATCATGAGTACCAAAATTTATCTTTTATGTAGCTTGCACTTTTCAGACATATTTTTCTTCCTTTGGATCAAGTATTTTTGTTTCATCATATCTTCTAAAAAGAGATTCAAGACTAACACAATCTTTTAGAATATATACATGAGTTTGGTCATCAAGACTTTCAAAGGAATCATTTGAATCGGTGAGGAAATCAACAACTTGTTCATCATTTTCAAAGACTTGCAAATAGTCTTGATTGTCATATATTGAAAGCATTCCTTCTAATTAATTAAAATAACTATTTAATAAATATTATACAATGTTTCACAATTTTATAAGTAAATAATGTTTTATAAAATATATATATATATATATATATGAAATTATATAATAACATCAACATCAAGTAATCTTGAAATATATCAATATAAAAAGATTCACAATCACAAATATCATGAGACAAGTGTAGGTTTTTCATGTTTGATATTGAAGAAAGTTCTCATTTCCACTCCTTTTTATAGGGCACTAAAATGTAAATTCGCAAATATCATGAGTTAAGTATGAGTTTTTCATGTTGGGTGATGCAGGAGCATCGCCATCAACATTCAATGAAGCCAAGTGAAGGACAAATCAACATCCAACACACACATTGAAAGTAGTTTGGATTCCAAGGAGAGTGTGTCACTTTAATATTTTGAGGAGTATTGTAATTAAAGGCTCGTAAGATTTTGGGGCAAGAACCATTGTAAACAATCCAGGAGATTGTAATTTCTTTAATGCCTAAAGGATTGTATAGATTTGGAGCATCGACTCATATCTATATTGTAAATGCTTATTTATTTGTAATAATCTTAGCGGTAGGATGCTTTAATTATGATATGAAAGCACTAGATTAGTCAGAATGAAGGCTTGAGAAGCCCTTCTATGTATAAATACATATAATCTATTCCCAAAAGAGGTTGTTGAAGATTATTATTATTCATGCTAAGAATTGTTGTTATTGTTGTTGAAAGAGAGAAGCTGAAGAGTTGTTGGAACTCTTGTAAATGTTTTGTTGAATGAATATAATAGAGGAGATTTGCTTCATATGTCTGAGTTTGCTTATGTCTGAGTTATTTGGGTAATGTTATGTTATCTATTTCTCTATGTTTATATGCCTATGTGTGTATTTCATGGTTGAATGAATGAACCTTTGATGTTCTATAAGTTTCAATTGTTTCTCTTCTAAAATCCTGGTACAAGGAGTGTATAGTGGCCACGTAAGGAGTGCAAAGGCAGAGTCATTTTCAGACTCAATAGCTCAGGAGAGATAGAGTGAATTTCATAGAGTGAGTTCAAGGAGTGAAAATATACTCGTTTGATTATAAAATCTTGAAGGATAGACCCATGCAAGGTGTGCACAGGGCCAACACATAGAAAAATGTTGAAAAGGTTAAGAGGAGAGCAAGCACAAGGAATGCGGGGAGATTTTTCTAAGTCTCAAGCTCATGAGAAGTAGTTCAAAGCATGCGCCAGATCACAATTCCTTTAAAGTTGATAAATCTCAGGAAGGATAGTAAGATTTAGTTCTCGAAAGGAAGAATCCCTTTTGTTCGAGGTTGAGCGAATGAGATCCACCCAGGGAGGAGTCATATCTTTCATAGTCGTCAGATATGAGAAAGGAGCATGACCATTAAAATTCTAAGTCCTATGAACTTCACTACTCCAGACGTTTTTAGGTGTGTGTTGCAGAGAGGGAAAAAGTATCAAATCCCGGAGTACATCTTTGTCATTGGATACAAGTACATGTGTCTGCAGATCAAGCGTGTTCGAAATTTCTCTGCTTCGGAGAATTTGAAGCATTACTGGAAGGGAGAGAAAAACTCTCGAAGATCTGAATCCCGGAGTAGATTTTGGCCACTGGCACCAGGAACATGTGTCAACAAATAGAAACTATTCAGAGTTCGATACTCTGGAAGATCTGGGGTGTAACTTGGTTTGGGTCGAAAATTCCCGAAGGCTCAAAGTTCGAAGCCCATATCGACCGTCCATTAGTGAGGATGCGTAGACTGTTGATCGAATCTCTTCATGTGTTCAAAGTTCGGCACATTGGAAGGAAGTGTGGTTCAAGGTGTGAAAATATTTGAATCCTGGAGCTAGGAGAAAATGTAGATCGTTGATGTGTGGTCAGTGTCAACCGTTCGATCCACAAGTTCATAATTTGCGAGTTTGAAGATATTGCATGTTGGAGCAGGTAAAACTCCTGAAGCCTGGAGTCCCGAAAACTATGTGAGCCATAGATCTCGTTGTGTATTGTGATTTGTTGATCCCCATCATTGTTCGATTGTTCGTGAATTCAACATTTGGGATAATTGTAACGTGTTGTTGGTATAACTCCCGAAGCTCAGAGATCCAAAGTACTGGAGTTCCTACGAGTTAAAGAGCTTAGCCCATGATTTTGTCCCAAGGTCATGTGGATTTCTCCATTGGAGTGATAAGACCCTCGTGAACGCAAATTTGCATGCAAGGAGAAGAAAAAAGGCATGCAATATATAATTTTGGGAGTTCAAAGAGGACCCAAGAGCTAATTCATCTCCCTTGTGTAAACGATCCTAGACTGGGAGGTCGTGCAAGCCCCAGGAGTGGTGGGGCTTTGCATCATTGGGTAATTATGAAAGTTTGTGTTTCTGTTCTTTATTGTAGAGTATTAAAATGTCGAATTTTAAATACAATAGTTGATGTAAAATTAATATTGAACCTTTTAATAGACATATGAGGTGTTATAACACACCCAACCCCTAAATAGCCTTTCTAGGGGTGGGACATCGAATTTTCACTTTCCTTGGTTAATTTTCAATCCCTTACTTAAGAAAAACCCTCTTAAAGGGCTTCCCCGAAACTTACATCTATTATTGTGTGCTTGAACCAGCTAGCAGGGTCTTCCTCGTGACCTCAGGCTGAAAACCGAGAGCTACGAACCTATGTTAGCAAAGTTTTTGGCACTTCATAAGTTCCTGATCTTCAGGAGTTCCAAGGGTGTTGTCAAATTTCTCTGATCACCGAACAGCGAGGGAGATCGACAGTCTAGTTCTCCATCAAGAACATATCGTTAAGGAGGGGAGATTTGCCGATCTACGCATGATACACCTTTTTCCAAATCCCCAAAGTCCCAAAATATCACCATGTGTACTTGGCCCTTCAGCTATCGACAATCAATGTTGGACCTCCCTTTATCGACCTATACTCAAACCTCATGAATTCACATCGCGTGGCTTGGGCCTTTCAGAAATTGACGATTACGATGATCATTCCTATGTTGTACCTCACCCTAAATCTTCCAAACTCCAAAGTTATCCAAACTCTTGAGGTCCAAAATATGTCACTAGCCATGTATGCTAGGTGGGCACCAGTAGAGGTTGACACGTGGTGAGGGTCAAAGAGTGAAACATATCCTTGATAGGGGGTGACGCATGTCATACTCTAATAGGCACAATGGGTATGTGAATCCTCCAAAACTGGGTGACACGTGGCACACGTAATGTGGGTCCATGTCACCTTAGATGATGTCGTTGATCCACGTCATCTTAAAACGATAATTTCCTATCCCTTAGATCTAACGGTCAGTAGGATTCCATGTAGATCCTTATATATACAGCTCTTGTTACTTCGTGGCTCTGGACTTTGGGGCTTACCAACTCCTATCGACATAAATCCCCCGAAGAGCTAAGTCCCCAGACTCTCAGATCTAGCGTCATGTGTCCTCTTCGGCCAATGGTCAAGATCCACTTTAGCACTCATGACTTCGGCAAGTTCATACTCTGTAAAATCTTAAATGGTTTCCTCTGGACGAAGGGATCACTTGCCATGTACCCCCTCATCCAACGATCCTAGTTCAACGATCAACACTTGACGAGGATGAATAGGGGCCATGTGTCACTCCAAGACGCATTCTGAATTAGTAGGGTAGTCAAGGGTGGATACCTTAGATCGATGGCTCGGAAGGATCAAAGGATTGATGGTCCACATTACTTTGACAATTTAGCCTTTGGGAGTTCGGTGAGTGTGTCTCCCAATTTTCCCTCCGGACCATGCCAGATCTGTCATCACATGTTCCCAGTGTCTATGGCCAGGATTTACTCCGACTAGTAGAGCTTTAGGAAAAACTCACACGTTCATATATCACCAAATAACCGGACTCCCGGATAATCATTTATATGTGGACACGTGTGCCTCCATTTTCAACAGTCTAGATTAACTCCGTGACTCCAACATTCGGGATTTTCGGCACTAGGCCATTCCAAATCTCCTGAATTAAGACTTTGTCGAAGCACTTAACACCCCCGTTCCCATGTTCGATCTAATGGCTGAGAGCGATCCATACTGGATCCCCAGATCGACGGTCCTTATCGATTTGTGACTTCAACCTTTGGCTACTTTCGAGGATTGTGGAGTCACAAGTCTTGAAGTCCCAAAGCCGAAATGACTAGCTCCTTTCAGTCTAGTGAGTGCTTCCTAGGCCCTAGTCACATGGATACTTTGGAAATTATAGGGGATAAGCACTAATCCTTTAGCATAAATTGGGTTAAGGACATGGGCATGATCCCTTGGTCAATTGGGTGAATAGTCTAAGGGAAAAACACCCTTCTCCCACATAATTCAGACTTAACATTCCTACTAAGGTAAACTTCACAAGGTTTTCTAGACTTAGACATTTCAGTCAATCCTACCCTGACTCTCCTGCGGAATCACATCCCATGACTCTCTAATAGTTAAACTGAGATAAGTCAAAGCACACATATATATAATAGTTTACAGGAATCAAAGAGCATTTCTAATATATGTTCAAATATTGAGAGACTGAATCATAAACACAAAAATTTCTTCATCACATCCAATATAATGCACAGAGTATGAAAATACTTATCAGAACTGGAAAATGTGAAGCAATTGTTGAAAGGGGTGCCTCTTTCCTCCCAACCATAGGAACAACCACTCCTACTAGATTTACCACTGACCACCCTCGAGCTAGAGCATGATGCTCTGAGAGAGATTCTTTCTCTTTGCTCCACCATAGTCAAAGACGAAGGTTACTCTCCTTCTCCCAAAGGAACTGGGTGTCTAGTTTTCTTTGTTCCAAGAAAGGAGGTCTACACAAGTACTTCCTCAATCACTTGTCAACCTCATTTATCATCTTGTAAAAAAAACCTACCCTTGGCTTCTTATAGCCAGATCGAGCTTACTACTCAGCTTTATCCTCTCAACTCTTGAGTCAAAGTATGTTTGTTGCTCTTCTCTGGAGAGTGATTTTCTCTACTCTTCCTTCTCATAGATTTGTCTTTGTCCCCAAATTACCTCATTTCTTTCCTTCCTCTGCAAGTTTGTGTGGGTTCGAATCCAAATTCATGGTCAATCCTGGAATCCTTACAGATGGATATCTTGCACCATATCCTCATTAAATCTTGAGGATGGCCTTCCAGCTACTAGCCTGACTGGTAATTCATTTCTGGGTCAGAGGAATGTTGAGCAATTACACCCAATAGGTACTAGTCTGTTGAGGATCATCTCAACCATACTTGGTTTCCCTTCACAATATCTCTCATAACATCCATGTTCTATCTTGGAAAACTTCCCCCCTTTTAGTAGTTGTGCAACACATATTCAAATTCAAATTCTATTAATAATAGAAAATTCATACATTGACCCTTTTATGCAAAGGTTAATCAAATCAAACATTCACACATATTTAGTCCACCATAGTCTTTTGGCTAGTTATAGTTATATTTACAAACTGGGGGAAACATGGGTATTACAATCCCCTCCCCATTAAAGGAACATTGTCCTCGATGTTATACCTGTCGATCTGCTCTATATGTATAGAAGAAAACAAAAATGGATATGTTTGTCTCATGGCATCCTCCATTTCCCATGTAGCCTCATTTGGGCCAAAGTGTTTCCACTGCACCTAGATTTGTGCAATGGTTTTGTTCCTGAGTGGCGTTTCCTTCATGTCTATTATGCATTGAGGTTGTGGCAGGAACTCTCCCTCGGGTTCCACTTGAATCAAAAACCAATCAATAATATTGTTAGAATCATGTGCATACTTCTTTAATAAAGAAACATGGAAAACATTGTGTGCCTTCACTGTGGGAGGAAGTGCTAGTCGATAGGCTATTGGTCCTACTCTATCCAAAACTTCAAAGGGTCCACAATACCGGTGTGCCAGCTTGGAACAAGCTCCCATCCTCAAGGAGCTTCTCTTGGGTCTAACTCAGAGATACACATGATCCCCTTCTTTGAACTCTCTAGGAGTCCTTTTCAGGTCTGCATATCTCTTTTGTCTATCATGGGCTATCTTCATATTTTTCCTGATCTGAATCACTTGTTGTTCCATTTCCTTTAGCATATCTGGTCTGATTGTAACTCTATCTACTAGTTTGTTCCAACTAATTGTATTGTTGCATTGCCTTCCATAGAGGGCTTCAAAAGGACTCATTTTTAATGACTCTTGATAGTCATTGTTGTAAGCAAATTCTATCAGTGGTAGGTAGTCCTCCCATTTCTTGGGTTGATGCATTACATGCATCCTAGGAATCTATTATAATACTTGGTTCACCCTCTCCATATTCCCATTAGTCTGAGGGTGATAAGATGTACTAAAGAGCAATTTTGTTTTGAAACCAACAAACAGATATTTCCAAAAGTTTGAAGTAAAATTTGTATCTCTGTCGGATATAATCTCCTTAGGCATGCCATGCAGTCTAAATATCTCTTTCATGAAGATGTTGGCAATATCTATTGCCTTGCAAGTTGACTTGACAGGTATGAAGTGAGAAACTTTTCTCATTTTGTCCACAACTACCATTATGGCATCGTTCTGTTTGGTTTATCTTGGTAATCCTTTGATGAAATCCATGGAGATGGTTTCCCATTTCCATTCAAGAATTTGTAGGGGATGCAACAACCCTGCTAGGTGTCGATGCTCTACCTTGACTTGCTAACATTATAGACACTTATCTAAGTAATCAACTATGTCCCTTTTCATTCCAAGCTAATAGAATAGTTTCCTAGTGGTTGTGATCATTTTCTGATAACCAGGATGACCAGTATATGGTCTTTTGTGTGGCTCATCCATTATGAACCTCTTTAAGTCGTCGCAACTTGGAATATACAATTTTCTCTTGTAGGTCAATAGGCCTTCATTAAGCATCTGATAACCTTCATACTTCAGCCCGGTGGGCTCTTGATTTAGGTATGATGTCACTGTCTTGAAAAATCCATCTGTCTCCTATGCAGTTTTGACCCTCTCTTTAATGTCTGATTCATTGGCGCTTACAGGTGCCAAGCGAACTACTTTCATACTTCTACTAAGGGCATCAACCACCATATTCTCCTTTCCTTTGATATGTTTGATTTCAAAATCAAACTCACTAAGGAGAGCCATCCACCTAGTTTGTCTCACATTGAGTTTTGGTTGGTCAAACAAATACCTCAATCCACTACGGTATGTCATAAGTAAAAATCTCCTACATAGGAGGTCATTCCTCCACATATTTAAAGCATGCACTATGGCAGTCAATTCCATATTATGGGTTACATAATTGACTTCGTTCTCATTCAATTGTCTGGACTCGTAGAAAATCACATGTCCTTCTTATAAAGACTCCTTCGAGCCCTTCCTTGCAGGAATCTTTACACACAAGGAAGTCCTTGTTTGGGTCTGCAATATTCAGCATAGGCACATTGGTTAGAAGGTATTTCATATATTGAAATATTTCTTCACATTTTGATGTCCAAATGAATCTAACCCACTTTTTCTGAAGGGAGGTGATTGGGCAACCAATTTTGGAGAATCCTTTTATGAATATCCTATAGTATCCTACCAAGCCCATAAAGGATCTGATATCAGAAACATCCTTTGGGGTAGGCCAATCCATCATGGATTTAATATTTTCATGGTCAACTACCATTCCTTCCTCAGAAATAACATCGCCTAGGTAGTCGACTTGTTTCTGGAAAATGTCACACTTACTGAGCTTAGCATAGAGATGATGTTCTCTTAGTACCTGAAATACTAGCTTGAGATGTCCATCATGCTCTTCTCTATTCTTGGAATAGATTAGGATATCATAAATTAAAACCAATGCAAACCTATCCAAGAAATTTATGAATACGTTATTCATTAAGCACATAAAAGTGGTTGGTGCATT
This sequence comes from Picea glauca, assembly GCA_000966675.3. Lineage (NCBI taxonomy): Eukaryota > Viridiplantae > Streptophyta > Pinopsida > Pinales > Pinaceae > Picea > Picea glauca. The sequence continues at coordinate 135,632 of JZKD02S1150176.1, forward strand.
GGTAAGCCCAAATGGCACCACCACAAATTCATAGTGACCATATCTTGTCCTAAAGGTTGTCTTATATATATCCTCATCTTTAAATCAGACATGATGGTATCCAGACCTCAATTCAATCTTGGAGAATATTGTAGCATCCCTTAATTGGTCAAACAAGTCATCAATCCTTGGTAAGGGATACTTATTCTTGATGGTCATCTTACTGAGTTGTTTATAATCTATGCACAGGATGAGTGTGCCATCTTTATTTTTCACAAACAAGGCTGGTTCTCCTAAAGAAGACACACTAGGATGTATGTAGCCAGTATCCCACATATCCTTCAGCTGGAGTTTAAGATCAACTAGCTATGGTGTACTCATTCTATAGGGTGTTCTAGACATTGGTACTGCTCCTGGTACAAGTTCTATTGAAAAGTCAATATCCCTTCTTGGAGGTAGATCTGGTACCTCTTCTAGGAATACATATTTATATTCTTTTGATATGGTATGGTTCTCTAGGTTGGGTTTGTCATTCTCAACATAGTTCAGTACTTGTATTGCATACAAGGGACATCCCTTTTTGCAATATGTCTTCACTTGGAGGGTTGATATTTGTCTCACTGAGACAGGCTTTTGAATCCCTTGCAGGGTTACCCTTCTTCCTTCTTTATTTTCACACTCCAAAGTTTTACTATAATAGTCCAACTTGGTTTTGTGGGCAGCCAACTAGTCCATGCCAATCATCAAGTCATAAGATCCTAGACGGAGTATGTTTAGGTTTTCTTGGGTGGGAAACCCGCTCATGACAAATTGGCAACCCACTCATGACAAATGTCCAACTTTTCTATTATCCAAGGATGCATAAATTTGTGGCAGGATCCTAACCACAACATTGAATGTGGTATCCTCTTGGATGTTGTAGACCCTCCCAGGGTTTTGTTGCCTATGTGAACAGTCCCTCAGTAGATTTTCCTTTCCACAACCCCAACATTTCAAGGTTTCTCTCTTCATGTTATTAGTCTTACTTGGAGTTTCTCTAAATGGTTTATTTCCACTATGGGATGGAAAATTTTGTTGATACACACTTCTGGCAGGAAGTCTCATCCTAGATCTCTTACCAGGGTTCTTGAATTTTGAGGTTTTAAACCCCTTCTTCTTGAATCCTGAATTGTTTTTCTTATTCCAGCCTTCATGGGGATTTGTCTTACTCTTTAATTGCTCATAGCAATACCTTTATTTTTGAATAGTATCTTCTAAGGTCTCTGGCTCATCAAATTTAATTGTCTCAGTAGGACTAAGGTAAGCCACTGGTAAATTGTTACATCTTTACCTTTTCATCTTTTATGTAGGGCATATACCTCATCAGCTCGATAAATTTGTTGATATACTCATCTATGGTGATTTGTCCCAACTTGAGTTCATAGAAATCCTTGGTCTTCCCATCAACATACTTTTCTAACAGATACTTCTTCTTGAAGTATTTCTCAAATTGTTTCCATGACAAGTCCTTCTCATGGACTCATTTCACATTCCTAAGGTATTCCCATGAAATGGAATCTTTCCCATTCAGGTTGAAAATGGCTATCCGAGCCTTTAAGTTTTCAAAGTAGTCATGGACTCTGAAGTACTTCTTCAAGTTGAGTAGATGAGCTTATGCTTCTTCCCCCTTCTTAATCTCTCCATCAAAGGTGGGTGGTTTGGCTTTCTTTAATTATTCAAGGTCGTGACTCTTGGAATGTTTCCTCTTCTTTCCTCTTGTATAAGAATGGGAACTAGTTTTACCACTAGAAGATTCCTTGGAGTTGTCAGTGTCCTCACCAAAGGAATATTCCATTGGATGTCTCTTGGCTCCATGTTGGGCCTTCTTTGAGGTGCTCCTCCTGGTGTGGCCACTTTCAGGACCATGCTTCTATATCTCAGGTGGACTTGGAGTTTTCTTAGTATGATGTCTTTCCACATGACTAGAAGCTAGACCATGTTGCAGTTTCCTTTGTATATCTGATAGACTTTGCAGTAGGACTGTATTAATTTCTGGCTTCTTTTCCTACTCCTTGATCAACCTTTCATTGTCTCCCTTATAACTCTGTAATTATTCCATGAGGCTTCTTACATTTTTAGCCAAATTTGGAGGGGTTTCCACAACGCTCCTTTCATCGGATTCTTCCTCTCTATTGTGGGAGATCTCCCCACACTCCTGATGTGTCACCATCCTTTACATGTTATTTTGTTGTTCACTGACTTCTTGAGTGTAGATAAAACATTTTATGTTAGTTACTAATCTACCAATTCATGAACAACACATATCATTGCAAGGTGAAGTTAGTTCTTTATTTGGAAAAATTAGCCACCTATAGTGTAGACTTCCAAAACATCTATCAATTAGTAGAAGGGGGTAAGGTAGGGTATTACCCCATAAGTTCTCTAATAATATTTTTATCTGACTTGTGCATGAGCCCAAGAAGGCCAAGTGTTGTTTCTAGGCTATGATACAAATTTGTAACACACCCAACCCCTAAATAGCCTTTCTAGGGGTGGGGCATCGAATTTTCTCTTTCCCTGGTTCATTTTTTATCCCTTACTTAAGAAAAACCCTCTTAAAGGGCTTCCACGAAACTTACATCTCTTACTATGCACTTGACCCAGATAGTGGGGTCTTCCTCATGACCTCGGGCTGAAGACCAAGAGCTACAAACCTACATTAGAAAAGGTTTTGACACTTCAGAAGTTCCAATGGTGTTGTCAAATTTCTCTGATCGTCGAACAATGGAGGAGATCGACGGTCTACGTTCTCCATCGAGATCCTACGGTTAAGGAGGGGTGCTTCGGCGATCTACATGTGATACACCTTTTTCCAAATCCTCGAAGTCTTGAAATATCACCACGTGTACTTAGCCCTTCGGCGATCGGCGTTCGATGATCACCATTGGACCTCCCTTTATCGACCTATACTCAAACCTCTTGAATTCACGTAACATAGCTTGAGCCTTTTGGTGATTGGTAATTTACATTGATTGTTCCTATGTTTTACCTTGCCATAAATCTTCTGAACTCCGAATTTATCCAAACTCTCGGGGTTCTGAATACGTCACCAACCACGTATGCTAGGCGGGTACCACTAGAGGTTGACACATGGCGAGGGTCAAAGAGTGACATGTGTCCTCGATAGGGGGTGACACATGTCATACTCTAACATGAGAAATGGGTATGTGAATCCTCCAAAACTAGGTGACACATGGCACATGTAATGCGGGTCTAGGCCACCTCGGATGACGTCTTCGAGCCACGTCATCTTAGACCGATAACTTCCCATCCCTTTGATCTAATGGTCAGTTGGATTCCACGTAGATCCTTAGATCTACGGCTCTCATTACTTTGCGGCTCTGGGTTTTGGGGCTTACCGACTCCTCTCGACGTAAATCCCCCGAAGAGCTAAGTCCCCAAACTCTCGGATCTGGTGCCACATGTCCTCTTCGACCAATGGTCAAGATCCACTATGGCACTCGCGACTTCAGCAAGTTCATACTCTGTAAACTCTTGCTTGGTTTCCTCTGGAGTATGGAATCTCCGGACTACAGGATAACTTTCCATGTACTCCTCATCCAATGGTCCTATTTCAATGGTCAACAATTGATGAGGACGAGTAGGGGCCATGTGTCGCTCCACCATGTGTTCTTGGTTAGTCAGGTAGTCAAGGGTGGGTCCCTTAGATCGACGGATTGGAAGGATCCCGAAGGATCCAAGGATCGATGGTCCATATTACTTCAGTAGTTCGGCCTTCAGGATTTCAGTGAGTGTGTCTCCCGACTTTCCCTCTAGAACACGCTAGATCTGTCGCCACGTGTTCCTAGTGTCTACGACCAGGATTTACTCTAGCTGACAGAGATTCAGGAAAAAATCATGCGTTCCTATATCACCAAATACCCACACTCTCGGATAATCGTTGATCTGTGGACATGTGTCCCTCCAGTTTCAACAGTTCAGATTAACTCTGCCACTCCGGCATTCGGAAGTTTTGGTGCTAGACCATTCCAAATCTCCCAAATTAAGACTTCGTCAAAGCGCTTAACACCCCCCTTCTTATGTCCTATCTAATGACTGAGAGTGATCCATAATGGATCCCTGGATCGATGGTCTTTGTCGATTCACGACTTTGGCCTTCAGCTACTTTCGAGGATTTTGGAGTCACAAGTCTCGAAGCCAAAATGGCTAGCTCGTTTCAGGCTAATGCACGGTTCCTAGGCTCTGGTCACATGGATATTTTGGAAATTCTAGGGACTAAGCACTAATCCTTTAGCAGAAATTGGGTTAAGGACATGGGAACAAGCCCTCAGTCAGATGGGTGAATATTCTAAGGAGAAAACACCTGTCTCCCATAGAATTTAGACTTAACATTCCCGCTAAGGTAAACTTCACAGGGTTTGCAGGACATAGACATTTCAGTCAATCCTACCCCGACTCTCCTGCGGACTCACATCCCATGACTCTCTAACAGTTAAACTAATATAAGTCCAATATCACATAGATATAATAATTTACAGGAATCAAAGAGAATTTGTAATAATTGTTCAAATACTGAGAGACTAAATCATAAACACAGACATTTCATCATCACATCCAATATAATGCATAGAGTATGAAAATACTTATTAGAACTGGAAATATGAAGCAACTGTTGAAAGGAGTCCATGTTTCCTCCCAACCATAGGCACAACCACTCCTATTGGATTTATCACTAGCCACTCACGAGCTAGACCATGATGCTCTGAGAGAGATTCTTTCTCTTTTCTCTACCACAGTCAAGGATGAAGGTTACTCTCCTTCTCCCACGGGAACTGGGTGTCTGGTTTTCTCTGTTCCAAGAAAGGAGGTATGCATGAGTACTTCCTCAGTCACTCATCAACCTCATTTATCAGCTTGTAGCCAAACCCTGCCCATGGATTCTTATAGCCAAATCGAGCTTACTGCTCATCTTTCTCCTCTCAACTCCCGAGTTGAAGTATGCTTACTTCTCTTCTCTGGAGAGTGTTTTTCTCTACTTTGTTATCTCACAGATCTATCTTTGTCCCCGAATTACCTCATTTATTTCCTTCCTTAGTAAGGTTTCATGGGTCTGAATCCCAAATCGTGGTCAGGCCTAGAAGCCTTATAGATGGGTACCTTGCCCCATCTCCTCATTAACTCTTGAGGATGGCCTTCCAACTACCAACCTGACTGGTAATTCATTTATGGGTGAGAGGAGTGTTGAGCAATTACATCTAGTAGGTATTGGTCTAGTGAGGATCATCTCAACCATACTTGGTTTCCCTTCACCATCTCTCTCATATCATCCATGTTCTATCTTGGGAAACTTCCCCCCTTTCAGCTGTTGTGCAACACATATACAAATTCAAATTCTATTAATAAAAGAAAATTCATACATTGACCCTTTTACACAAAGGTTCATCAAATCAAACATTCACACATATTTAGTCTTCCATAGTCTCTTGCGCAGTTATAGTTATATTTACAAACTGATGGAAACAGGGGTATTACAGGTTTCAACGAGTGGGATTTGGGACGCATGCATGTTATGCCAAGATGTCACTCTACCATGTGTCCAAGGTACTTCGAGGGAAGTGCAGACAAAGAGAGTTCAAACAAGTAACTTGGTAACTTGTTCATGTTGAGTGGGGTATAACACCACCCTTCCCAATCTTTGAAATAATGGTGTTAACGAACCTCGATCACAAGTGGTACAAGGTGGTTATGCAACAAATTATGATTTGTAAGTGTGAATTAAATGGTGAAAGTACATAGGCAAGGGGGGGTGATCATATTCAAGAAAACAGAATTTTGGGTGACCCCAAGATGATGGGAATGTTGGAAGGTGACGATCTATTTCCTCAAACATTTCGGGTTGAGGTGTTGGCTAGTCTAAATTTACTCGGGAGCGTAGGATGGCTCTGTCATGAGAGTTAGGTCTAGCTTGTAGGAAGGGAATTGACCCAGTTTCTAGGTAATCTTTATGGATCCTGTGTGTCTTTGGTTGGGTGGCATTGTGTCGTGCTTGTCGTTTGGGTCTCGAGAGGTTCTCTATCTCCTATTCCTAATGAGTGGTTGGCAGGTCGTTTCAATTTGAGGAGGATTTTGTGACATTTCCCTAGTCGATTAGGAACATTTTTTATCCCCCTATGCCCGTACAAGGTTTGGTTACAATTCAACCCTTTTCTTTGGTTGTGTTTGTTATTGGATCTCAAGATGGAAATAGGCTCTGGTAGGGGGGGTATACAAGCAAAAATAGGGCTAGAGGTAGTAACAACAAGGCGTCATCTTCTCGAGGACTTATTTCCTCTACCGGAGCAACGAGGGATACCTAGGAAGCTGGACAATAGTTTTAGGAAAATTTCTCAAAGAGTAAAGAAATAAGTTAAGGTGGTGGAGGAGGTGGTAAGAGATAAGCACCAGAAGACTCATGACGCTAAAATTCTAGAGAAAGTTAAGGTTTGGGTGGATGACCCAATTCACTCTCGAACTTGGGAAATGAAATTATTCAAGATAGCATAACATTATTGGCTTGTGAAGACCTTAGTTTCCCAAGCACTGGGAAAAAACAAAGAGGAACAACAAGAGATTCTTTATACTATTTGAGTTTTTGAGGGAAGTTTGAAGCAATGTGTTAGATGGTGTTTGGTATAAATATTACTATTTTAGAGGTGTTAGAAGAGGTAGGCAAAGGAAAATAGGTGGAGGGCTCCTCCAGTTCAATAGAAACTCGTGCCAACCCAATTGTGTTGGACACAGACTCCCAATCATTAAAAGCAACCTAGAATGAAGACAAGGATATAAAGTTGATTATGAAGGTGGTGGAGGAGAAGAATACCCATTCTCCAACTATTTAATATCTAGTTTGATTATGTTTCTTTCTAGTTTATGATATTATGAACAATTGTAGGCTCTTATCTCAATTATTTTCCTCTATTGTCACTCTATGGTTAAAAACTCAACTATGTTTTGATATAAAAACCTTGATTGATAAGTGTCACAAGATATGGGTTTTGGTTTCCTTCCAAGCAAATTCGCTTAATGTAAAATATGTAATAAATAGATGAATTAATATATATATATATATATATATATATATATATATATATATATATATATATATATAATTAAGACACTTGTCCGTATATAAATGTTAAATTCTTATGAAAGAATTGATGTAGTTGTGCAATTTAACTATATAAATATTAAAGTCTCATGAAAAGGTTATATAATGTTCTCAATTTTTATTAATAAATCCTTGCTTATTTTTACTATATAAATATTAAATCTTATAGATTATGTAGTATTCGAAAGTTTTCAAAAAAATATCATGTCTTCTGAAAATATTACGCAATATTTTTTAAATTCTTATGAATATATAATTAAAATGATTATGTAAAGTTTTAAATGTGATCATTGTAAAACATTTATTTATTAATTAAAATCAATATATTATAATAGAAAAATATTAGGATGTAAAGTGGAAGAAAAAGAAGGCAATATACACAGAGGTAATAGTTAGAAATTGAGAAAAAAATTGTTCTTATTTATATTAATAAGTTAAGGAAACATGTAATAAATATTTTTTTAATTTTTATAAATATATAGTTAAAAAGATTATGTAAAATGTTAAATGTGATGATTGTAAAACATTTATTTCTTGCCTTGGATGGGGTGATATGCGGCAATGCCTCGCCACCTGGCTCTGCATTGAGCCATAGCATAAACGTTGATGGTTGCCACCCATCCTCTCCGCATTTACGATGGTAGTCGGCCATTACAGCCGCTATACGGAGGAGGGACTCCTCCCTCGCGCGAAAACTCTCGCTCATACCGCACTCAGCATGACAGGGTCTATGGATAGCCAGGCGAATCTGGTTTTTGGCAATTCGTATTTTCGAGCACCTGGACAGAGCTGGTTTGCTCTCGTTTTGGGCCTCCCCGTCGGTTAGGAGCTCTGGTTCCTTATCATCTTGGCTCACTTTCATTTCGCTGCATCCTCTCTGCATTGTTATATACCACTTGGCAACAATGACCAGGTAGCAAGGTAGGCCTTGCCGTGGCTCGGCTTGGTATACCCACAAAGAGAAGAGGCAAAGGAGGGAGAAACTGGAGCGTGCTCTGTCGATGGCGACCTCCATTCTCTGGAAGAGGGCTCACGCTGACCAATTGGCTCTGCATGCCATTATTGTTGAGACTAGGACAGAGCGTTGCAGTCAAACCATGGCAATTGAGCTTGGAAGCAGGCTGGAGGGTGGCGCCGCGAATGAGTTTCCTACCTGCTATGTTGAAGAAACGTCGTTCGTGGAGGAATTCGTGACCACCCCGAAACCCCAAGCCATGGCGTCGGACTCCCAGGTTGGTAGCGGTCCTAAAGACGAAACGGTAGAAGATTTCCCTGTGTGCATCATTGAGGAGATACCGTGGACGGGTGACTACAGCCCCACCAACCATGCTGTGCAGGCAACGATCAAGGACGAAGCTCGGGACAAGGCTTGCGCCGAAGGGAGCGCGGACAAGACTAGACCAAGGATGAAGGAGGAAGCAGCCAATGCAAAATTGTCTGAGATCGAAGCCAAAGCTGGGATGAACGTGGAAGTGGGGAACATAATCTTCGACGATGCAGGTAATGACTTGCATGGTCCTTTCCTCTGTGCAGAGCATCTAGCTCTAGTGTTCGAACTCCGAGGCCACATGACAGACCAGGAGCATAGAGCCCTTCTCATGGGACAGCATCTGGACTTGCTCCTTGACGCGTACTCCAATGCTCCAGCAAAGAGGAAATGTCCATTCTATGCACAGCCATTCGCCATCCCAGCCAGGTCCACGTGGCAGACAGGCAAGGGCGACAGGCCACCGGGTATCCAGGTTCTCCTATGCTAGTTTGTTTTATGTTTAATCATGCTATTGCTACATGTACACTTGACCTATGGCCATTTGTCCTGGTTTCCTTCGGACAGGACAGAGGGCAAAATAGTTTTCCAAACTATGTTGGTTTCCGATAAAACAACGACATTTTTGGTGACTCAGAACTATATCTCTGTGTATTTTGTCAATGTTTCTCTGATAACTTAATATAACAGGTTCTACTTTTTTACTAAAAAAAAAAACACTTATTTCTTAATTAAACTCAATATATTATAATAGAAAAATATTAAGATATAAAGTAGATAATAGAAAAATATTAAGATATAAACGGGAGGAAAAAGAAAGTAATTATTATAAATATATATATTATAAATGGAGGAAAAAGAAAGTAATTATTAAAAAATATATTTTTATAAATGAAAAAAAAAATATTAGTATTTTACAAAATATAAGTTTTATAAAATTAATTAATAAAAAACATTTAAAATATCAAATATTTACTACAACTTAAAATTAGAATTAAAAAGTATATCACTTAAAAAAAATATATCAATTTTTTAATGATGGTATAAATAATATTTTGAAGAAAAAAAAAATTATTAAGAATATTTAACTAAATGATTTTGGAAAAACGATTGGTTATTAATAGAAGCCACTTTATTGTGTTATTTTTTTATAATATAAAAGAAACATATTAAGATATATATTTATTTATAATCATATGTTTGCAATGTGAAAGGAAGGTATAAAAAAAAAAGAAAAAATTGCATTCTCAACCAATACTTATATACATTAAGAGGAAGACCAAGGTTATTTTAATTACAAATATATGTAATGAAGCTAAATAAATACTTATATACATTGAGGAAGACCAAGGTTATTTTAATTACAAATATATGTAATGAAGCTAAATAATTTAAAAGGGAGGAGAGACCTCATCAGACTAAATACACATAAATCTTTTTTGTTTAGAAGGGAAGAGTTATTTCATCAAATTTGAATAAAATTTTAAAAAATAATGATTTTTATAAGTCAATCACAAAATCAAAGTAAACATTTTTTAAGTAAGAAATAAAAAACAATTTATTATCAATATTTATAACACTTTTTCATTGCAATAAAATATTTTTATAGAATTAAAATTATCTAAGTAAAAATTAATTGGTAATAAAAAATGCTTCAATTTAACTTAGAACTTACAATTAAAAAAAAACTACTTACTTTTTGAAATTACACTATATAGAGACTTTCTTCCAACTTAAAAATAGAAACTTTCTTTCAACTTAAAAATGGTGAATTTTCTTGTTATACTATGTAATTTGACCTAGAATAACAAAAAGAAGGTCATCCTCATTTATAATAAAAGATTGAATAAATTTATTTGTTATTACTTCATTTGGAAGGGGTTTGAAGGTTGAATTTAGAATTATAAAGCAATTCAAATTTGAATTGTTTTTATGTTTTATGTCGTTTAACCAAAGTTGGAAGCAAAAAGACATCATGAAGTAACAAGAAGGAAATAAAAACTTAGTAATTTAATTGAGATCTTACACTAAATACCTTTATACTAAATAACAAGATATAACCAATTAATTAGTTAAAGATAGAGAACAAACTACATGTTCCTTTTCAAATTGTCTTACTCAAAGAGACCATGAAAAAAAAACTACATGTTGCTTTAATTTTCAAATTGTCTAGCTCAAAAGGTTAACTCAAAATATAACACAATCAACCAAAATAGCGTAAAATAAAATGAGGATCATAAAGCTAAATATGACTAATACCTTTTCAATAATAATCCCTTCTCAAATTCCCATATGTATTTGGGTTTAATGACAAATAGATAGAATGGATAAAGTGTTTTATTTCAAATTTAGTTTTTATTCTCTTTATTAATTTAATTCTTACAAAAATTTTCAAATGAAACAAGTGTTGCATGGCAGTGTAGTCTTTGCCAGGTTGGAATGGGAATAAATGAGTACAGACACACGGGAAGCAAGTTAAAGTACATGTGGTAGCCTTGCAGAGGATGACTTTGTGGCACATTAATATGCGAACGAGGAAGTTTTTTCATGAGGTGTATATAGTTTAAACATGGTACTTGGAAAATTTATGTCTAAATCATTTGCAACATTTGGTACAATAGAATATTAAACAAAGATTGGATCTGTTCCATATTTCTGAAACAACAAAGGTTCTTGTTTTCTTTGAATCTATCAAAAATCTAGAATATGTTCCATATTTCTGAAGCAACAAAGATTATTGTTTTCTTTGAAATCTATCAAAAATCTGGAATATGTTCCATATTTGTGAAGCATAGATATTAAATATTCAAATACAATAGAATAGGCATAAAAGTAAAATACATTAAAGTAAAATTAAATGAAATGGTTTCAAGATCTTTCAAAGTATTTGAGGATGCACATAACAACACAAAAAAATAACTTTGAATTATTTTTTTGGACCAAGAAGCATAGACAATAAACATTCAAATACAATAAAATATTAAACAACAGTTGGATTTATTTCATATTTCTGAAGCAACAATTAAATGCCAAAACAATGTTTTTAAACAATTAAGAGAAATAAAGAAATTCAAACTATAATGTAAAACTTTGGAAAACAACTCTGAAAAATAAAAAAATTCAAACTGTAATGTAAAACTTTGGAAAACAACTCTGAAAAATAAAGAAATTCAAACAGTAATGTAAAACTTTGGAAAACAACTCAATGTTTTCTTTGAAATCTATCAAAAATCTGGAATTTGTTCAAGTTTTTGTTCCAAACATTCAAACGCAATAGAATATTAATAATGTCTTGCAACAAAGGTATAACATAGTTTTCTTTGAAATTTATCAAAAATTAATAATGTATGTTACATATTTCTGGAAATTTAAATGTGTTTGTCATATAGACAAAGGTTCATGTTTTCGTTGAAATCTATCAAAAATCTGGAATCTGTTCAAGTTTGTGTTCCAAACATTCAAACGCAATAGAATATTAATAATGTCTTGCAACAAAGGTATTTCTGAAACATACACACTAAAAATAGTTTTCTTTGAAATTTATCAAAAATTAATAATGTTTGTTACATAATTATGGAAATTTAAATGCATTTGTCATATAGACTGGGATTGGGGCTCCCATGTACCATAAAAAGAAATAAGTGCAAGAATTAGGGATGTAGAAAGAAGAAGTGCGCTATGGTAGAGAGGGAGACCTGAAAAGAAGAAATTGGAAGTTATGAGTGTTTGGTTAGAGTTTTCTATTTAAAGAGGTATAATAACTGGATTGATAAAAAAAACAAAATGACATTAGTATAGACTTACTATGAAGCCGATGCATTTTTGTTGCTATCGTCAACGGTCACTGAAATCGTGTCAAACGGTTGTTGCCCTTCCTAGATGAGGTTGTCCATTCTTCGTTGGAACCATTCTTCAATATAGCTTCTCATGGGGGCCACGTTGATTTCATCCTAGATTTCTATGTTGAAAATGTTGTTTTCTAATTTCCTTATATCTATTGAAATACTATGCAGAGTCTTTTCAATTTTTTCATTGTGTGCTGAAAAGTCTAGTACCCAACTCTCGAGCTTATCTACACAATCTTCAATGATGCCATAAAACTTTTCAAAAGACAACCCCTTTAAAATATCAAGTTGTTCATCGAAGGCTTCTATGGTCATTGACAAGGATTTGAGAATTAAGTTTGGGTCTTGAACCTCGTTGGTACTTCCGACTAAGTCTATTTGGATCAGGTTTGTGGACAATTTTTCCTTTTCTAATATGGCTTGTTTACATGATTCGACAATGAGCTTCAGGTTCTTAACTTTATTTTGCCAGCATGCTTTTAATTTTTTGGTCCGCTTTGGGGAGGGGATATTCTCTTGTCTTCTTTTCAGATCCAAGGTGTTGATGGCATGGTTGGAAAAATGGGCCAACACCTATTCACAGAAACGTTGATCATTTTCTAAATTCGCCTACAAATGTTCCTGCAAATCATTTGCCCTCTTTTGGAAAGAAGCTATATTTTGTGATGTTTCCCAGGCTTCAGTAACTAGCTGCATCTTTTCTTGATGTTATTCTCTACAAGGTCTCTAGACGATGCAAGGAGGGTGGAGGATACTTTTATCTTGGCCACAGTGGTAGCAGGCACATTTTTTGTTAAAGTACTGGCAAACTCTGGGTTAGCAATGAAAGACTCCTCAAATTCCTTGACGTGGTCTTTCAGTCTATCATTCTCCACTTCAATTCCTCCAATGGAATCATCAAGAGCATCACCAATTACGCGGTGAAATAGGGATATTTGGGACGGCCGCATTTTCCTAAAGTTAATCTATGTGCGAGATTTGTATTTCCTATTTGTTACATCTCTCTTTTCAATGACCAATGGGTTGTTTTCTTACTGGGGTGGGTCGTTGAAGCGATGCTCTGTGATGTCGTGCTCTTGGGAGTGTTGGCAGGGGGCTGGGCACTCTTCCCACCGGATACTTTTCCCTGTTGTCTATACAATTCAGTTGCACTTTTCAATGTCTCTACGTCGCAATCGTCGGAAGAAGGATTGTTGTCATCATTGTCCCTGTCTTCGGTCAGGCGTCTATGGATAAAAGAGTTGTTAAAGCCAATTGCTAGTAAATGTTCTCAAAAAATCCCATCAAGGTCAAACCCTTTTAGCCTTGCAACATATGTTAGGTTCAAGTTCTTGAAATGGCCTGCGAATTCGTCAATCTTGTTGATGTTTCTGCACACGAAGTTCCCGACTTTCCAGGGCAGAGGAATGAACTATTTTTTTTTCTTGTCATGGAAAAAATGCAACCAGTGGTTGTATTGCCTTGTTATTTCTGCAACAAACATGTTGTTCGTGATGTGGCATGTAAGGAAAGAAGAATTTTCCTTGGAGCCAAAGACCATTAGTACGTTGTTATTTTCCTTTTGTTCAATTGTGCCCTTCCTGTTCAAAAATTTGGTTGCCTAGCCAAACATTCGCGGAGCATCCTTCCCTAACAATAAATCTTTGAAAACTGAGACAAAGTCACTAAAAACTTCATAAAAACAATGGGCGGCCTTGTGCCTCCACAGGGCCTGGTACCATAATGTTACTGGGCTGAATCCATAGTTTATTTTCTTGGAAAGAGACAGTTTTGGAAATGGACAGCAATGCACTATTGTGAAAATCAAGTAGGATGACATAAAAAAATTATTCGATTCTTTGAATCGTGACAACTGGAAACAGATTTCAATGGAAAATAGCTTCCCCCAATAAAAAATGAATTGTTTCTTGACTGTGAAGTACAAAATATAAATAATTATACGGGAAATGTTTGTCCTGGATGCCTATCCCATTATTCTTGTAAATAACCAAGCAATTTCTCGGAATGGATTTTTAAAGGAACTTACCTGCAACTTTGTGATATCTCCAGGAACTATTGTTGGGTCTTTGAGGAACTTGGATAAGATGTCCAACCCGTTATCATGTTTTTCTAGGAACTACTTGTAGTCTTGTCCTCTGAAGGTCAATGTTGGCTTCGACAATTTTAACATCTTGCGAAAGACCTGAGTTGACAAAGAAATAGGAGAATGGTCGCGCAGTGGAATAATTACTTGTCTTGGAATATATTTTTCAGCGCACCAAGAGACCACCTCCTTACAGTCAAAAACCTTAGGGACACATCCTGCACGAGCGATTCCAGAGGTCCAAATCACTTTGTTCTGGGCGGAACAGGATGAATAGTAAAAGTATGCCCTGAACCACTGGAAGTTCTGGTCCCGATGTCTGAAGATATTTACTGTATCTCCACAAATTTGTTGTCGACCTACTGCCATAAGTTTACAAGAATGTTTGTTTGCTCCAGATGATGAATGAAATGAAAAGTTGGAAGGGAAAATATAACGTTGTGCAAATCTTGGTCCAATGCATGTGAATGGGAGCTCTCCTCGATACTTTCGCTCATTAATGACAATTTTGACGGTTGTTGCATGATGCATTGTTAACATTAAAGACTAGCAATTCCACACATAGAAGTGTGAACATGGTAGATACGGAAATGAGCGATTAAGAATTGTATATTTCTTGAACGAGCCAACGCGACGACCCATTTTTGAGATGAACAATCGGAAGGGACAATATAACTCTCCATAGATCTTGGTTTAATGCATAATAATGGGAGATCTCCTCGAGTGTTTCGCTCATTAATGACAATGTTGACGGTTCCTGCATGGTGAGTTGTTAGCATGAAAGGTTTCTAATTACATACTAATAAAGAAGTACGGAGGTCACGGGGATGCAAAAATGTAGTAAAGGAGTGTCTAATTATGGAAAGCGGTCAGGCGGGCTTCAAAATAGGGTTACAAGGTACACTTGTTCAAGGCAAGAGTGCGGGGGTCAAATTGTATGTCTCATAAATTTTTTAGTGCAATACACATAACACCGAAGAGGGTATGATAGGACAGTCTAGAGGGAAATTTATATATCGCGGAAGTCCGGGTAATGTTTGCAGGACATGGAAAAACGGAGGTGCAAATGTGAGCTTGCCTATTCAGGAACCCCCAATCAAAAAAAGTGGCTTAAGTATGGAATAGAGAAATGGCTGGGTGGATTCGTTTTCACTAATATATTGAAACTTGTAATATATATTGCATAAAGAGAAAATAAGAGAAGATAAATTAATTTAATTTCGATGAGTCGAGCTTTAATTAAATTTCACTATCTTGTCTACATTTTTTATTTTTAATGGAAATCAGTACGGATGTCGCATGATGAACTATTGGCAGTAAACCTTGGTTGGGCACAGTAAACAGTGCCTAAGAATTGGAGATTCCGTGAACCCGCCAACCTGAGGAACCGCAAAAGAGATTCCATGAAATGGGCAAGTATGGAAAGTCGTCGGACGAGCCTCAGAATCAGGGTGAAAATGCTTCCCTAGGAGACGTGACTTCCCGAAGGTCAAATTGTATATTTTGGGACTTGAATGCAAAAATGTGTATCACAAAAGAGAGGATGGTCATTAATGACATGTTTAAGGTTCATGGAAAATGAATTTCTAGCATTAATGCTTACCAATTGCATTTCCAAAGAGCAGTAAGGTGGCGGGTACACAGAACAACAAGTAAGGAATGGCTAATTATCGAAAGCGGTTGGTGACGCTTCAAAATAGGGATATAAGATACATCCAGCAGAGGTGAGGGCCCGAGGTTCAAATTGTATCTCTCGAGCATGATGATTCTTTGTTGTGCACAAACTGTATATCGTGGAACTCTGGGTACTACTTGCTAGTCATGGAACATTGGAAACACAATCATGAGGCCATCAGTCTGGGAACCCACAATCGAAAAAATGTCTAAGTATGAAATAGGGATACATAGTAAATGTACAATGTCATGGAAATATAGCCAACTTGGGGCTAAGTATTGAAAGGAATGACAGATAGTTGGGCTCGTGAAAGAGCATTCCAGCAGACAAATTGTATATCGCGGAACTTCGGGCACTGTTTGCAAGTTGCGGAATATTCCAAACACAAATTTGAGGTCATCAATCTGAGAATCTGCAATCATAAAAGTGTCAAAATATGGAATAGGGAAATGTTGGTCCGGAGTTGTTTTCGCTAATATATTGAAATTTTAGCTGGCAAGATCTTCTTTGCATATCTCTTGACAAGTTCTGTAGGGATGGTTAGTCCTCGAGACTTCATCTTATTAATGACGATCCTTGTGGTTGTTGCATAATGGCATTTTAGTATTAAACCTTTGGTGTTGCATATTTGGAAAGAAGTACGAGGATGGCCGGAACAGGAAACAATGACTAAGAATTGGAAATTTCATGAACCCGTCAACACGAGGATCCAAAATAGGGTGACAAGGTCTCCCCAGAAGACGTGAGGCCCCGACAGTCAAATTGTATCGCTCAGAACATTTGAATGCATAATCTGTAACACGGAAGAGGGGACACTGTCAAAATCTGGTAGTCAATTTGTATATTGCAGAGGGTCGAATTCCAACCGTTTCATACCAATGTGTTCAGTTGTCACTAGTAAGATCATAACTAATGTATATTAGGAAGGATGGCAAGTTAGTGGGGATGGAAGGAAACGACATAAACTTTGAAACATTTGTAAATCGTGGTAGAGTGAAGCTTGTGATTTCGAGGAGTCCACAGTGGAATTTTAGATAACGAAATTTTTGAGTGCAAGATGTATATCATGGAACAAGAAGTAGAAAAGTCTAAAAGCGCCAACCCGGCAACCGCGACCAGAAAATTGGATAAGTATGGAAAGGAATAGTGGTCGGTCGGATTCGTCATGTGAGGATATAGATGGAGATAAAGATATGTCTTCCCACCAACGTTGGAACCCGCGATCATAGAAAGGAGACTAAGTATATAACCAAAAAGCAATAATACACAAGAAGAAGAAAAGGAAAAAAGGGCTAAGGAGTCTGTGGTGGAATTGTAAATCATGGAAATTTTGAGTGCAAGATGTATATTACAGAACAAGAAGTAATAGAGTTCGAAAGTGCCAACCCAAAATAGTGACTAAGAATTGGAGATTTCGTGAACCCATCAACACGAGGATCCAAAATAGGGTGACAAGGTCTCCCCAGAAGATGTGATGCCCTAATGGTCAAATTGTATCGCTCGGAACATTGGAATGCATAATCTGTAACATGAAAGAGGGGACGATGTTGAAATCTGGTAGTCAATTTGTATATTGTGGAGGGTCGGATGCCAACTGTTTTGTACCAGTGTGTTCAATTGTCACTAGTAAGAGCATAACCAATGTATATTAGGAAGGACAAGAAGTTAGTGGGGATGGAAGGCAGCGAAAGATACTTTGAAACATTTGTGAATTGTGGTAGAGTGAAGCTTGTGAGTTCCAGGAGTCCACAGTGGAATTGTAGATCACAGAAGTTTTGAGTGCAAGATGTATATCACGAAACAAGAAGCAGCAGAGTTTAAAAGTGCCAACCCGGCAACTGTGGCCATAAAACTGGCTAAGTATGGAAAGGAACAACATTCGGTCGGATTTGGTTCTAGAGTCCGCGGTGGAATTGTAGATTACGGAAGTTTTGAGTGCAAGATGTATATCACAAAACAAGAAGCAGCAGAGTTCAAAAGCAACAACCCGACAACCGCGGCCATAAAATTGGCTAAGTATGGAAAGGAATAAAAGTCGGTCAAATTCGGTTCCAGGAGTCCGCAGTGGAATTGTAGATCACGGAATTTTTGAGTGCAAGATGTATATCATGGAACAAGAAGCAGCATAGTTTGAAAGCACCAACCCAACAACCGCGACCATAAAATTGGCTAAGTATGGAAAGGAAAAATGGTCAGTCAGATTCGTCATGTGAGGATATAGATGGAGATGAAGATATGTCATCTTGCCAATGCTGGAACCCACGATCATAGAAAGGTGACTAAGTATATAACCAAAAAGCGATAATACATGGGAAAAAAAAAAGGGAAAAAGGGCTAAGGAGTCCATGGTGGAATTGTAGATCATGGAAATTTTGAGTGCAAGATGTATATCAAAAAACAAGAAGAAGCAGAGTTCGAAAGCGCCAACCCGAAACAGTGACTAAAAATTGGAGATTTTGTAAACCCATCAACACGAGGATCCAAAATAGGGTGACAAGGTCTCCCAGAAGATATGAGGCCTCGACGGTCAAATTGTATCGTTCGAAACATTTGAATGCATAATCTATAACACAGAAGAGGGGACGATGTCAGAATCTGGTAGTCAATTTGTATATTGTGGAGGGTCAGATGCCAACTGTTTCATACCAGTGTGTTCAGTTCTCACTAGTAAGAGCATAACTAATGTATATTAGGAAGGACAGGAAGTTAGTGAGGATGGAAGGAAGTGACAGATACTTTGAAACATTTGTGAACCATGGTAGAGTGAAGCTTGTGAGTTCGAGGAGCATGCGGTGGAATTGTAGATCACAGAAGTTTTGAGTGCAAGATGTATATCATGGAACAAGAAGTAGCAGAGTTCAAAAGTGCCAATCTGGCAACCGCGGCCATAAAATTGGCTAAGTATGGAAAGGAACAATGATCGATTGGATTCGTCATGTGAGGATATCGATGGAGATGAAAATATGTCAGCCTACCAACGCTGGAACCCGTGATCATAGAAAGGAGACTAAGTATATAACTAGAAAGCGATAATACATGGGAAGAACAAAAGGGAAAAAGGGCTAAGGAGTCCGCGGTGGAATTATAGATCATGAAAATTTTGAGTGCAAGATATATATCACGGAACAAGAAGCAACAGAGTTCGAAAGTGTCAACCCAGCGACTGCGGGCATAAGATTGGCTAAGTATGGAAAGGAACAGCGATCGGTCGGATTCATCGTGTGAGGATATAGATGGACATGAAGATATGTTATCCCGCCAATGCTGGAACCCGCGATCATAGAAAGGAGACTAAGTATATAACTAGAAAGCAATAATACACGTGAAGAAGACAAGGGAAAAAGGGCTAAGTATCTCATAGAAGAACATATATTGTTCGTTTATTAATGTCAATCCTATCGAACCCCTGGTGAGTTCTCACTGGTAAAATCATAAATTGCAGATCAGGGAAGTTCTTTGGGTGCAAGATGTATATGACGGAACATGGGACATAAGTATTGGATACCGTAAATCCGAGACATGGTAATCAGATAATTGGCTAAGTATTAAAAGGGACCGCGGTCGGTCGGGCTCATGTTGTGAAGATATAGATAAAGAGTTGCCAATTTGTGAATCCATGAGGTCGTGATCATATAGATGTGACTCAATATAGAACCACAAAGGGATAATAGAGGGGGAGGGGGAGGAAAAATTAAGAGTTTTTTATACATTCCTGTGGACAAATTGTACATTGCGGAACTCCGAGCACTATTTGCAACTCGCGGAAGATTCGAAACACAATTTTGAGGCCATCAATCCAGGAACCCGCAATCAAAAAAGTGTCCAAGTATGGAACAGGGAAACACTAGGTGGGACTTGTTTTCGCTAATATATTGAAATTTGTAATAGCTTTGGCATTACCTGGAAAGATCTTCTTTGCATGTTTCTGGACAAGTTGTGTAGGGATGGTTGGTTCTCAATACTTTTGCTTATTAATGATGATCTTTACAGTTGTTGCATGATGTCATTTTATTATTAAACCTTTGGTATTGCATATCTGGAAAGAAGTGTGAGGATGGGAAGAACAAGAAATAATGACTAGGAGTTGGAGATTTCGTGAACCTGCCAATGTGGGGATCCACAATAGGGTGACAAGGTTTCCTCAAAAGAAACGAGGCCCGAATGACCAAATTGTATACCTCGAAACATTTGAATGCATAATGTGTAACATGGAAGAGGGAACGATGTCGAAGTCTGGTAGTCAATTTGTATATGGCGGAGGCCCAGGTGCCAATTCTTTCATACCAGTGTGTTCAGTTGTCACTAGTAAGAGCATAGTTAATGTATATTAGGAAGGACGCAAAGTTAGTGGGGATGGAAGGAAGCAAAAGATACTTTAAGCGAATTTAATGTATATGAGGAGGTCTCAGTTGAATTGTAGATCACGAAAGCTTCGAGTGCAAGATGTATATCATGGAACAACAAGCAGCCGAGTTCGTAAGCGCCAACCCGACAACCGCGAACATAAAATTGGCTAAGTATGGAAAGGAACAGTGATCGGTCAAAATTTTCATGTGAGGATATAGATGGAGATGAAGATATGTCAGCCCGCCAACCCTACAACTGGATATCATAGAAAGGCGACTAAGTATATAATGAGAAAGAGATAATGGATAGGAAGAAGAAAAGGTGAGTTCGTATGTGGCAACCCGGCAACCGCAGCCATAAAATTGACTAAGTATGGAAAGGAACAGTGGTCGGTCAGATTCGTCATGTGAGGATATATATGGAGATGAAGATATGTTAGCTCACCAACCCTGCAACCCACGATCATATAAAGGTGACTAAGTATATAACCAAAAACTGATAATGGACAGGAAGAAGAAAAGGGGAAAAGGGCTAAGAATCTGACATTAGAAAATCCATTTTTGCGTTTATTAATGCCAATGTTTTCGAACCCCTGTCAGGTTCTCACTAGTAAAAGCATAAATTGCAGATCATGGAAGTTCTTGGGCTGCAAGATGTATATGACGGAACAAGGGACATATGGGTTGGATACCGGGAACCGAGGACCTGGTGACCAGACAATTGGCTAAGTATTGGCCAAGAGGAATTTTTGATATTTAGTTCAATAGTATTCATATTAATATATATTAATAGATTATTTCTGTTTCAAATGTAAATCATCTCCCAATTTGCAAGATGTTGTTCGGTTCACAAATCTCGTTGAAATCACAGAAGTTTTGAGTGCAAGATGTATATAATGCAACAAGAACCAACATAGTTCGAAATCGCCAACCCGGCAACCGCGGCCATAAAATTGGCTATGGAAAGGAACAATGGTCAATCGAATTCATCATGTGAGGATATAGATGGAGATGAAGATATGTTAGCCCACCAACCCTAGAACTCGCGATCATAGAAAGGAGACTAAGTATATAACCAGAAAGTGATAATAGACGGGAAGAAGAAAAGGGGAAAAGGGCTAAGTATCACACAAAAGAAAATCTATTGTTCCTTTATTATTGCCAATCTTTTCGAACCCCTCATGAGTTCTCACTAGTTAAAGCATAAATTGTAGATGATAGAATTTCTTTGGCTGCAAGATGCATATGATGAAACAGGGGACATAGGTGTTGGATACCGCAAACCTGGGACCCGATGGCCGTATAATTGGCGAAGTTTTGGCCAAGAGGAAGTTTTTATATTTATTCCAATAGTACTCATATTAGTATATAAGCACGAATATTATCAAATAGAAGAAGCTGCAACATATGCAAGATATTGAACAAGAACATGGAGTGAACACTTGAGTTGCCTTGTTACATAATAGTCATTAATTCATTCTATTTACGGGACCCGAAGAATCAAAGCAGGGCAGGTCCTCCAATTTCTTTCTTTAAGTATGGGGTCGGCGCCACATAAGTATGGGATATGACAAATTATTCTTCCATGTAAAATGTAAGAAATTAATAGAGTAGTCTTTATTTAAATTGAAGTACTGGGAAGCAGAAAGAAAAGCTTGTCGTCCATGTTTAACGACACAAAAACGAGGTACAAAATAAAATGAAAAACAATACCAGAGATTGGAAAACACCATAAAAAAAATAAAAACGCAAATATTCTATGTTCAAATAAGATGGGTTACAAAATACAACTGCAATTATTTTCCACAATGATTTTGATTTTGCGTGCCTCCGACCAATAAAAAAATATGTACAATAATGAAGTTTGTTGGCAGTCTTCTTGACGATCAAATCCTTGATTCATAAAAAACAACGAGTTGAATATCAATTTTGGGTCTTGGACTTAATTGGTGATGCCAACTAGATCTATCCCAGGTTTTTGAATAGTTTGTCTCTTCTAGATATGGCATGTTTGCATTGGTTGGTTATTCAACATTCCATTCTTTGTTAAGTATTAATTTCCCTCTATCGTCGAAAACCTGGGGTTTAAGGTGCCTTCCTTGTAATCTTCCTGACCATTGACATCTGAGACAACTTAGAAATGTGATTTAGGCCCAATTCAAAGTCGAGGGAGTCGTTTTATGTGACGTCGGTTATGGGGGAAACAAATCCTGTTAGGAAACAAAAGCCAAGATAGAAAAACAAAAAAAAAATCAAGTATGTTGTGACTATTATTCTCCTTGTATTCAATCATCTGTTTGGTTGAAAATCCTGCCTAAAGATTTGTATGTTGAACTTCTTTGTTTTATTACAATAAATTGGAAGGAACATCCAAGCCAGCTGCAAAATGTTCTTCTGTTGAAGTACATGACTTCTTCCGACAGCACAGACCTGAAAAATGTATCAAATGCTACAGATCGCATTAGAATATATCTTTTGTCATAGGGGTGGTAGATATGGCAGCCCACAGAAAGGTATGGAATGTTCAAAGGTGACGCCAAATATAACTAGATGCTCGAATACACTCAGTGGGAAATTATAAAATTGGATACCAACCAACGTGAGAAAATGTATGGGCGTTTGAATCAATATTCTGAAATTACATAATGTTTTATGCCAAAGTTGTAATAGAAGTGACAGACAGCTAGTTTCTATGTCAAATAGTGTTGAGCGACCTTTGGATGCAGCAAGAGGCTCGACATACACTCACCTTCAGGCATCCACATAGGTGGTGACCCCAGGCTCCAGATAGCTTCGGCCTCGGACATTGACATTGGAAGTGGCAATGGGAACAATGCTACTGACTACACTACGACAATGCGGTGAACAAGTAGGGCTATCATTGCCAAAGTACTTAAATTGCAGGATTATCAGACCTGCAAATAACATCGACTTTAGTGTTGCTTTCTCACGAAATCTACAATGTTGGTTTGAGTCCATAAATCTTTAGGCGTTGGGTGTCATGTGCGATAATAACCTTGACATTAGGCACATGGAAGAAATCTATTATCTGACATTGCAGTGTTAATGAAATTGCCATAGTAGACGATGGCTCAATTGTATTGGAACAAACAATAGTAATTTTGTGATTACTTAACATCCTTGAAGGACGTGAACCCCAAACAATGCCTAAAACTTTTTGAACAAGCATCCGTTCAAAAAAAATACATTGTTCTATATTTAAAAAAAAATAAACTGCAAGAGAAGAAATGCATTTTCCCCATTAAACGCAAGGGAAATAGCAGGAAGATTAACATTAGGTTGAAACAGATCTGGAAACACACCACTACATTAAGGTCTCTTCTAAAAAATGAAATAATATGATTACATGAAGGTGGTCGTAAAAGATGATTTTCATAAACCAAATCATTACCTGAACACGCGAAAACTCTTGCAGAAGGTGATAGTATAAAGTAATCCTCAAAAAATGTTGCAAAGTCCATAATCTAGTTATATGCGTAGGAGTAGTAAACTAAAAAATGTGAAGTAGTGATAGACAGTTGATTGTATGTGGAGTCTGTAACTACATCCAAAGGATAGTGAAAAAACTTTGACAAAGTACATGGCTTTCTATCAAGTCTGTTACCACACCCAGAAGTAGCTCAACAAACTTATAGAAACTTCTGTAATTTTAGTATGTCGTTTTATCCACCCATACAGTTTATCTTACCCACTTCTGGGTACATTCACGAATGGAGTAATATTTCAGATCATTTCCGAATATCACGGACCATTTTGCAAGCCACGGTAAGTGCGACACCCCTAACGAAGACAAACTCTTGTGTGCTCTTTAGAATTCGATACAGTTGCCAAATATGTGTTGTTGGAAGAAACTATATACTTCAACGAAGGAGTATTTTCCACGTGACCCGAAAATCCCTTCCAACTCCCAGTAAGAAAACCAAGAAGATCAACAAACAAATCTCCAGGCAGGCTTTTCAACCAATACAGGGAGAACACCAACCAACAAATACTTGTTTTTTCTTTTTCCCTGCCTGAGTTTTTGTTGCATAAGAGAGTTTTTTTTTGGCTCAAAGCTCACGTCACATAAAACCAGTCTCTCTTCTTTCATTTGGGCCTCCATGGAACCTCTAAGTTGTCTTACATGTCCATGACCAGTAACATTAGAATGAACACACCCTAAAGCCCAACTCTTTGATGATAGAGAGAAATGGAAATAAGTATTTAAAATCAACGCTTGAGGATGACAGTATGATCTTCCATAGATTTTGGTTTAATTTGTCTTAATGACAAATGCTCTCGATATTTTCACTTATTAATGCCAATATTTTCTAATATGTGCATTGAATAGTGACTAATAGCACGTATTAACATTCCCATATCCGAGCAGATTCTCAAAACTAACAACATCTAACATATGCACAGTGTTAAAGAGGGACATGGCGTCAAGGCCTCTGTGGATGACACGCTTGTTGATGGTAGTGAGGTAGTACAGTATTGCACTGTTACTATGATGAAGCCTTTAAAAAACTAAAAGAGCCAATCATTTTTTTTTCAAATTCAAAATGTAGGCAAAAAAATTACCAGATCCCATAATATTCGCCTATCTATGCATTTTAATGGGAGATGTCCTTGAGATTTCCACTTATTAAAGGAAATATTTTCGAACCTGTCTGGTTGGTTGTCACTTTTGAAAGAATAATTAATGTCCATTGGGAAGGGCAGAAGGTAGCGGGGATGGAGGGGAGCGACAAATGCTTTTAAACTTTCCTGAACCCGGGAATGCGTGAACCCACGAAATTTTGAAAACTCGACTAAGTATGGCAAAGCAGGTCAGACAGACAAACTCATCGTAGGCAAAGGCAGGGTTGCAAGTTCGGGGAGTGTGAGGTCGAATTGTAGAGCATGAAATTTCTGGGTGCAAGATGTATACACCGAACACGAGTTACCATAGTTCGACAACACCTATCTACGAAGCCAGGTTCATAAAATTGGCTAAGTATGCAACCAAACGACGATCGGTCGAAATCATGATGTGAAGATATATATGGAGATAACAATTTGTTAGTTCTCCACACCGAGAACCTGTGATAACAAAAACACGAGAAAGTATAGAACCAGAAATGCATAATAGAGTGGAAGAACAAAAGGTAAAAAACATGAAAGTTTACAAGAGGAAAAAAAAGGGAGAGAATAACTATATCGCTCAGACAACAACACTTACTCTCATAACTATGAAACCATAGTAAAACATAAACCATGGGAAAATCATCGCCAATTATGAAATATAGTTGGAGCTAGACAAACTTTTGTTGAAGCCGTAAGAGATGTAGTTTACATCGACTGCAAAATTTTGCATGTTATTTTATCTTAATAGTATTTTATGGGGAGTCAACTGCAAAACAATGTAACAACAGACCCAACTGCAGATGCAGCACCCCAACATTGGAAAGATTAGGCAAACAAGAGCAAGAAGCAAACAACAACCCAGTTAAGAAGCAACAAAAGGCCCAATTGTAGCCGCAGGACCCAAACCCTGCAAAGTCGAATCAAACAACAATAAGAAACATCCAACAGACAAAGAAGCAAGCACCAACCACTCAACCAGGAATGTCATAGTTCCAATCGTGGTTGTAGAACCCCAAATGTGCAAACTACAACAAGATGAATAGGCAAAAAAGAACAACAACAATAGGAAAATAAGAAATCAGTGGAGATGCAAGAAGAAAGCATGAACCAATGAACCAACAATGTCGTTGAAGTACAATATTGCCCAAATTGACTGCAGAAAACATTTCATATAAAAAAAAGAACGGAAGAAAATGTATTGTAACAAGCCTGTTAAGTAAACATTTAACACTACAAAGCTTGTTAGGTAAACATTTAAGTCTGTCAGAAATGCTCTGTAAACATTTAAGAAAGAATGCAGTGTGGTAGGTCTCTGACGTACCAAAAATATTTTATTACAATTTATTATAAAATACAATTAGTAACAAAAGTTCGAACAGTAGAGAATGTATTCGAAGGACAAACTTTGGATATGCTAGCATATCAAACATTGGGATAAATTTAGCTAGCAGAAAATGATAAGACAAACATTCGAACTAATGCTAGAATTAATCCACCTTCAAGTAATGCACAAGAAAAATATATGATTCAAAAAGACTGTAGATGATCAAAAATTTTGGATATGCTAACATATAAAACATTGGGAATAGCGAAGTCGACAATAAGACCTCCAATCTATTATCCAATTAGATCATTACATATATGGTACTTTTTATTATATAAAAATCAATGTTTTTAGTTCCCTAGCTCCAACAATAGATATTATGCAAATATTTGTGGTCAAAGGACAAACTAATATGAAGTCAACGATTTATCGATCGTTATAGTTCCTCTATGCCTACGACAGGGACTAATAACGGTGTTAGGCAACAATGTCCTCATTTTTTATTTAATGGGTTTATTATTACAATTTTTTTCAAATCAAATAGGGTGTTAGGTAACAATGTCCTATTTTTTTTAATTTAATGTGTTTATTATTATGGGAAAAAATATTTTTTATGTTTATGATTATGGCATAGGTGTTGGGAAAATCCTTTGGAAAGGAAAATATTAACAAGAAAATCTCCAAACTAAAATCAATTTCAAGCATCTAGTACATTTTTTTTTTGTAAGTGAGTGTAAGAAGTTGTATTACTACAAAAGGATTATGATGCAAAAAAAGGGGGGCCTCTTGGTCTGCCTAGTAGGAAACTAGACCAGGGGTTCCCGAGTTGTGCTTACTGATATATACGATGGGTGGGACTGGTCTGCCACCAGGGGAAACCAAGCTAGTCCCACAATAACAAGTTTGAAAAGGAAAAGCAACATGGACATAAAAAAAATAGATGCTACGTCAATCTACTAAGACTGAGAGGGTAGTGGTCAAACTAAATATTCAACTAACCATTCACTACTCCAGGACAATGATTTGTTTCTCCTCGCCATCTGCCTGGCTCTTGTTATCCTCCTTCTAGGGGATCGTGCGAGTCTTCCTAATGTGGGTTGGCGCACCATTCCCATCAGTTGGTGTGATATCCATGTGATGGACATAGCGCAGATAAAGGTGAGATTGAGCAGTCAACCACTCCAGCTTGGATTTCTAGTCCTTCTCAACCTCAACTAACAGTTTGGTAATAGTTTCCAAACTGCTAAGGTGACTCAAGCTTTCTTCCATCATTTTATTGAGTTCCTTGTTATCCTCTCGTCTGGCATCTTTTGTTTCCGAACTCACTTTGTTGATCATAATCTTAGTTAGCCATGCCATCTCCACTATTTTATGGTAGAGGGTTTCCCTGGGTTGCGTGGCCCCTCGATCAGTTACCCACTCCGCTTTTTGTGCCAGTACATCCCATGCTTTACCTTTGTGTTTTTCTTTTATTTCCTTTTCCCATCGGGTAATGGTCTCTTTTCCTTTCGGCACTGCCAGAGTTTGGAAGGTTCCCTCCACATCTTTTGTCGCCTGCTCCATTCTTGACACCCATCATGGACTATTCAGAACTTCCTTTCCAAGGGGGTTCCTCTTCCTGCGCGTTCGCTTCATTCGCACCATCCCACTTGGTCTGTCGTAGTTCCTTTGTTGGTTATTCATCCTGTACCTAACTTCACAGGGATTCTTCCTTTCCTTGTCCTTGTATCTGTGGTAGTCCCTGTTGTTGCACTCCTTATGTTTGCAATTATTTCTGTTGTCCTTCCTCTTATTGAGCTTCTCCTAATGCGAGCTTGTCCTTCCAATCATGGCTTCCCCGTAGTGGTAATCACTCCCATCCTTTATACCCGTTGTGGCTCGTATAATCATGATGCCTCACCTTTTATCCATGTACGGGTCCCTGCCCCTACTCGTTTGAGATCCTACTTTGTTTCTCTTTGTATCTATACTTTGGCATGGAGGATCGGTTCTGTACCATGTCACTCCCTCATGCCTTATGTCATTCGTTGCATGCAGTTTGTCGTCTGTACTTTCCCTCGTGATTCCCCCTGCTCCTCTTTCCATCACAAGGGTCTTGTTGTCGTACTCCCACCTACTGTTTATGTTGGTCCTACATGGTGATTGGTCACTGAGTGTTCAGAAATAATATCCTGCCTGAGTTCTGCATGTCTGCCATTGGGCCTTGCACTGCCCTTCTCGATGTGACCTTCCTTGCTTAAACTTCCTTCATGGTCTTTTGTTGCTAGGTGGATGCAGTTTGTTCTGAGTTGACCATTTGGGATGTTGACCCAGGTAGTGTCTAGTTCCACACCTTCCTTATCTACCCCCTCGTTGGCTAGTCTATCCATCGGGCCATTCGTTGACCTACGGACCCAACGCAACTCCATTGTGTTCATATTTTTTAGATGCTCCTGGATTTTCTGTAGGGAGAGGGTCAAGTGCCAATGTCTTTGACCTTTCCCACTCTGGTGCCATTCTGGAGTCTATTCGTCATTTTGATGACCAGGGTGGAATCGCCTTCCACGATAATGTTTTTCATTCTTTCACGCCTTAGGATTTCAAGGCCAAGCTCCAAGGCTCCAAATCCCACTGTGTTGTTGGTTGAGTTTCCCATACTCTCAGCGTACAGCCGGATGATGTTACCACCACTGTCTCTGATAACCCCTCCCATCCTTTCCACTTATGGGTTTCCTTTTGTCGCCCTGTCAAAATTTGATTTAAGGGACCCTAGCGGGGGGGGTCCAGTTGTGGTCTCTTATTTGGAGTTGCGGATCCCACACAAACGTTGTTTTGTTGCGCCCATATTTTAGGTGAAAAAATTCCAAGATGCGGGCATCCTGGTCAGTGAGTTGCGTTTTTTCCTTCTTGCAGTTACGGCTCTACTTCGTTTCTCGTATTTGTAAGATTATTGCATCCTTGAGCTTTCCTTCCAGTAGGATTTAATTCCTAAAGATATGTTGGTTCCTTTCTTTCCATATTTCCCAGATGATCATCCCCGAAGTTAGTTTTCAACAGAGGTCCACCATTTCATTTTCGTTGTATCTCTCATTCCAATTGTTGATGATTGCGTTGATGTTGCCCCAAATCCTATTGGATTGGCGATAGATTTTGGCCACCCAATCCCATATCTCTGTTGTGTAACTACACTCATCGAAGAGGTGATTGGTTGTTTCCTACATAGCTTGACAGAGGTGGCAGCGAGTAGACCTATATAACCCCTTTTTCCTAAGATTTTCCCAAGTTAGAATTTTGTTGTGGAGAACTAACCATTCGAACGGCTTGATTTTTGGCCATTGGGGGTTGCGCCAAATCTTTCCCCACTTTTGCATTGGGTCCTCTTGATCCTGGTTCGAGATGTAATGCCGTGCTTCTTTGAAGTTGAATTCCCCACCATTTTCCCTACCCCACCTTAATTGGTCCTCGTCCTCTCAGACTACAATTTTCCTTTTCCCCAGTTCCTCTTCCACCTCTTTTGTTAGGGTTGCAATATGGTCTCTATTTTGTGGGTTGAGTTTATCTGAGGTCCTCCATATTTCGTTATCAATTCTTTGCTTCCAATAGTGATGGATTTTTGTTTTACCTTGCGCTGTCATTTCCTGTTGTAGCTCCTCCCTGTCTGGATTTTCCATTCTGGGTTTCTTTTGCCATGTGTCCTCCCAGAATCTGGTTGTTTGACCATTCCTGAATTCCCAGAAGTTGTGTTTATGGATCCAGTTCTTGTTGCGCCAGGATAGGTTCCATATGGTTGATCCCTCCCTTGTGCCCATGAATCAGATTCGATATTGATCGTTGATGTTCTGGGTATACTTAGCCTTCCAGAGGTTTGTCCACGGTACTGAGTTGTCCTTGACCCATCTCCACCAGATTTTTGCCTCATAGGCTTCATTGGTTACCTGTGGGTCTTGTAACCCCGGGCCTCCTTTGCCTTTTGGTCTGCATACCTTCTCCCGAGTCCCATGCTACCAGGGCCCATTTCTTTTTATTTTCCGCACCTCACCATAATAAATCTCTTTGAATGGCTCTTATCTTTTGTAGTATTCCTTTGGGAGCTAGAAACAATGACATCGTATATGCCGAAATTGCTTGTAGAACTGCTTTGGTGAGGATAAGCCTCCCTACTAGGTTGAGTGCTCTGTAAGTCCAATTTTTTACCCTCTCTTGTAGTTTGTTGATCACTCCTTCCCACATTTCCATTTTGCATGCTCTATCCATCAATGGGATTCCCAAGTATTTCGTTGGGAGTGTTTTGCGTTCAAACCCCAGAATGTTGGCCAGGTTTCTTTGAATTGCAGGATTAGTGTTAAAGAAGTAGATCATGGACTTGGAGTGGTTGATCTTTGCCCCAGAGGCTTCCCCAAAGTCTTCTAAGATTCTTTTGTAGGTTTTTGCTTCCTTGAACATGGGTGTGCCATGGAGTAGGGTGTCATCAACGAACTGTTGGTGTGTCGAGGTTGGACAGTTTTCGAAAGGTTTGATGCCTTTTAGTTCTCCTGTTGCAATTGTGATTTTTATGCTTCTGTTGAGCCCTTCCATCATTAGAATGAACAGGAAGGGGGATAGTGGGTCTCCTTGTCTAATGCCTCTTGAAGGCCAGAAGGGTTTTGTTGGGGCTCCTTTGGTTATCAGAGAGTAGCTTGTCGTTGAGACTATATTGAAAATCCAGTTGATCGAGTGTTATTCAAACCCAAAGGCTTCCAGCGTCTTGGCCATATAGTGCCAACTAATTTTGTCGTAATCCTTCGTGAGGTCAAGTTGGATTATCATCCCCCCTCTCCTTTTGCTTTTCAGCGTGTGTATAATCTCATGGGCATGGATGATGTTGTCCAATATTTGTCTTCCTTCTACGAAACTAACATGTTCCTGTGAAATCAGTGTGGGTAGGAAAGGTTTTAAGTGATTGGCTATGACTTTGGAGATTATCTTGTACACTACATTGCATACATCTATAGGCATGCAGTGATCTGGGGTCCTTGATTCATTTTATTTTAGGATTAGTGTGATCATTGTGGCATTTAGCGCTTTCAAGATGGACGTTGAGCATCTGGAGTCTTCCACCACCCCATAAACATCGTGTTTAACCACTTCCCAACAGGCTTTGAAAAATTCCACTGTGAAACCATCTGAGCCTAGGGCCTTTCCATTGCGCATCTCTTGAACCACTTGGTCTATTTCCTCCTTTATTATGGGTTTGTTTAGATTGATATTTTGTTCCTCGGTGACCACCCTGGGGATGTGCTGAGTTATCCTTTGTATGGCCCTTGTTCTATCTTGATTGGGTTCCTGGGCTATCTCCTTGAAGTGATTGACCAGTGTATTTTCAATTTCCTTGTGGGATTCTCTTTCGATCCCATCCCGATCCCTAATTTTCAAGATTTTGTTGTGGGTTCTTCTTGCAATGGTTGTTCTATGAAAAAACTTGGTATTCTGCTCCCCTTCTTTTAGCCACCTGATCCTGGACTTTTGGCGCCATAGAGCTTCTTCCTGCCGGCATATTTCTTCACATTCCTGGATCATTTGAAACTCTTCTCTTTTCTGATCCTCTATGTAACCCTCGTCTATGCAGAGTTCCTGGAGTATCCTCATTCTTTCCTCGGTATTTTTCTTTTCTTGGTTTATGTTTCCAAAGATTTCCTTGTTCCACTCCTTGAGTTTGTGTTTGATGTACTTGAGTCTCTTATAAAGTTTGAACATCCTTGTCCCTTGATCCGGGAATTCCTCCCGCCACCATTGGTTGATGTTCTCCTTTAAGGTGGGATGTTCGATCCAAAATTTCTCAAATCTAAAAGGTTTGTTCTTCGGAGTGGTTTGAAAGTTTGCTTCCAATTGAACTGGCCAATGGTTTGAACCCCCCCATGGAAGGATGTTGCTACTTGGTAGTGGTTAATTCGTTTGTTATTTCAGGTGAACTGGCCATTATTGGTTCTAGTGTCCACCATCTCCATTGTTTCAATGAAAGATGGAGATGGTGGACACTAGAACCAAGAATCTATCTAGCCTTATAGCTACTTGGTAGTGGTTAATTCGTTTGTTATTTCAGGTGAACTGGCCATTATTGGTTCTAGTGTCCACCATCTCCATTGTTTCAATGAAAGATGAAAATTCCTCCGCATATCTATCCAGTCTCCTGGTGCCCCCTTTTTTCTCCACAAGTGTCATGATGATGTTGAAGTCCCCTGCCAAGATCTGGTGGAGGTTGCAGGATCGGGCCTTTAGATCTTCTAGGTCTAGGATAATTCTCCTTTTTTCCTCCAACCTCTAGGGGCCATACACATTTGTGCATAGAATCACCTCAATGTTACCTATAATTTTCATTTAAACGAAAGTGTGTGTATCGTTGCTTAGGCTACTAGTAGGTTAAATGATTGTGGGTTCCATAAGGTGAATATACCACCTACCATCTGTTGGCCTTTAACAACCAACATCTTGTACTTACTCCATTGGTTTTTACTGATTTTTTCCATTCTGGCTATAGTGCATTTTGTCTCTTGAATGAAACAGAGGTCAGGTTGTTCCTTCCTCAGTCTACTTTTAAGGATTATTTGCTTTAGTGGTCTGTTTAGGCCTCTTATATTCCATGTTATAATCTTCATTTAAACATGTGGGGGGGAGTTGGGAAATAGATTTTTGATCTTATCTGAATTGATCAGCAGGGCGCCTAGTTCTTGTAGGGTTATGATGTTTGATTTCCTACCTTTCTTCTTCCTCGTCTGCTTGGGTGACTATTGTGATTGTCCCTCGCCTGCTTTGATTCCCATGTGACCTATCTTGCCATGTGTGCGATTGATCCCTTTGGATTTTTCTTCCTCTCTTAGAAGGAAAAGGTATTGTATACAATCTAGTTTCTCCATTGACACATTGTCTACTCCCTGTTTTTTCCATTGCTCCAATATGTTCGGGAGATCTATTCCTTCCCTTTCCACAATGTCTCTGAGATCCAGATCTTCCATGCCTACCTCGCTTGGTGTCATCTCTGAGTCTCTGTATGCCTCCTGCATTGGGTTGTTGGCATCTTTGTTTCCTCTTTCCATAAGACTTGTGCTACCTCCATCTTCCCTCTTATTGCTTGGAATATGTGTGTTCTCATGAGTTGCTTGTTCCCTAGCTTCTCTAGATTTTGTCTTTTCCTTTCCTCCTTCTTCCCCTTGGTTAGCCTTGTGTCGTCCTTCTGGTCTAGTCCTGGCTTCCGGGTTGCTTTCTATTGGGGCTTTGCTTGGTTTCTTGTTTTCTCTGTTTTTGTGATTCAGTTTTACAAACCCGTCCTCATCCTGCTATGTTTTGATTTTTTCTGTTTCTTTTTTTTTATTGAGCGGGAATTCTCTGATTAGGTGTCCATGTTCATGGTATCTTATGCATCTAATGGGATATGCTCGTAGTCTATTCTTTGTATCCATTCCTCATCCCTAAATTCCAGGCTTATGGCTTCTGAGAGCACCCCCGACACATCCATCTCTATGCAGATCCTTGCATATGATGTACATATCCCTTTTAGGGTTGCTTCTGATGTCTTAACATATTTTCCTATCTTGTTCCCGATTTCTTCAAAGGTGGACGACAACCAATATTCTAGCGGTAGGGAGTAAAACCTCAGCCAGACTGGGACATTTTTAAAGGTTTCTTTCTCTGGGGAGAAGTTTTCCTTCCACAGTCGCATGTACAACCCTACTGAGGCGTGGAAGTATGGCCCCCCTCAAAGAATTTATCTTTGTCCTCTAGGTTCATGAAGAATGCTATGAAGAATCCTTTCGAGCCCAGGTGGAGTTCCACATCTCCACTTGGCTTCCATTGATATTTTATCCAGTTGCGCAATGTTCTTTCTGTGGGCCACAACCCCATTAATTTTCAAATTAGTGCATGTGTCTTCATCTGGTCTCGATAGAGTTGTGTTTGTGGGTCTTCCATTATAACCCTGGGTATCATTGATGTTTTAGGTTTACATGGGTTGCACCCATTTTCTCCATTAGGGTTCACTGGTTCCTACGCATCCTTCTTGACTTCTCTAGCTTCCTCCCCCATCCGATCCCTTTTTTCCTAGTTGCTCTCCTGGTTCTTTTCTGATCTTGATCTCGAGGTGCTTGTTAGTGGTTCTTTGAAACCAATGCCTCGTGGGCCTTTCCCCCTGTCCACAACTACCTATTTTTATGAGGGGCTTCCACTCCACCCCCCTTGGTAACCATTATGTACGTTGTTGAGATCACGACTATCAAACCCTAGCTTGCGGTTTCTTCAGAGCTCGAGTGCGATAAAGTCCATAACAAGAGGTTAAAGCATCTAGTACATTAATCATATTCATTTGGTAGATAATATTCTTGTTTTATGCACAACTTTAGTTTAAGTGGAAACTTAAAAATAAATATATAACTTTGAAGTTGCAACTAGCATAAAGCTTCAACAAGCTTAATAAGAGTAAATGTTAAGTAATTTCTTTAGAAAATGCAACCTGAATTCAAGAAAAAAAAAATTATATATAATTTGGGTTTCCAAAAAAGGGTTCCTCAAGTTAAATTTAGATTTTAAACATTTACAAGTTTCAATATTATATTGTTTTTAGAAAATAAATAATGGATTCCAACATTTTGAAAAAAGAAAAAAGGCATTAAAGACTTTTGAATTGCATGGAATATTTCTTATCAAAGATGATTGGTTTTAAATTTAAATGGAGTGAGCCTTGATTCTTGAACTCGATGCATGGCTTCCTCTACTTTGTCATCTCAACTCAATTGGCATCCTAAAAGAATCAGAGATTATTTTAAAATTCCAAGGGAAGCTCTAAACTAGAGTTGCAAACTTATAATGAAATGATGGGGTAAGTTTGCAAATATATGCTAATAAAAAAGTAATGATTTATTAGATTAATTGAAGGTGTCTTTTGTATTAAATTAGAAAAATAAATAATGAAATATTGTTTGTAGATTGATTTACTAAAGAATTGAGCAAAGAATGTGTTAGTTGAAGTAGTTTACCTAAACATTTTGAGAACAATGTAAATGGTTGTTGCTATTCATCTATGTAAGATTCATTGACACACAAAAAAAAACAAATCAATGTTCAAATTACCCATGTAATATTCATTGACATAAAAAAACAAATCAATGTTAAAAAAATGTTGATGTGCAATTTTAGGAAAGTGAAGATATGGGTTAACATTAAAAAGAGAGATTATCATAATAATGTAAATATCAGAAAAGGATAACAAAAGTGTAAACATGTGTGTGTGTGAATCCATTAACTATGGATTTATTATGAGTGGAGAGGGATCAAATCCCTCGAAGTGAAAACTTTTTTTAGATTGAGAATCCTCAAGGAAAGGTTTGCACTTCAAGGAATTTGGTCCCTCTTAGCGCATTATAGATCTGTATTTAATATGGATCTATGTTGGTTTTATTCTAACTTTGAATGAATACTATGTTTACGAATGTATTAATTCATCACTCTTCTCCATCATCTATAGTTACATTTTGATCCCATAATGATGCATGGAGTGTCCACATGCACATTTTTAGGAGTAATATGGTGAGAGATTTTTTTCAAGAGAGGGGGAAAGTTGAGAAGCAAGCATACTCACATGGAAACCTATCAACCCTTATGTTAGTTGGATGTACCACCCCTATTGACATAAGGATCATGGTATAGTGAAGCTCTATGAACCAGTTCTCTCAACAAATATGGAAACAATAGAAAACAAGGAAATGAAATAAAAGACAAGTAATATGCATCAAGTAACATTTAAATAAAATGGAGAATTCAAATTGATCTCTCAAACTGTAACATTTAAATAAGATAGATAATTCAAATTCATCTTTAAAACATTCTCCCATTCTCCTTCACTTTCATATCTAGTACTTCATACATAAATGTCCTTATGTTTAAGGTGTATGTAGGTTGATCGGACCACAACTAGGTAGGAGTTGGAATTTGAAATCCAATTTATCCATCAAATTTGAAGGAACTATAACAACATTATTAAACATTTTAAGCATTTTCCTTAAATTTTATGATGGTTAACCATGATTTGTCATTGTATTTTATAGGTAAATCAACTTGGGGTGATTTACCCATCAAATTCCATCTCTGAGGTATAGGGTATGGATTGGATTGCATAGGCAATTCACCCATCGAATTCCATCCCCAAACAAGTAGGTAGACACTTTGGATTAAATTGTTAATTCACGGTTTGACTAGAGAGCATGAGGTAGATGGATTGGAAATCAATGAATGCATTAATTGACAATGGAGGTGTGTGAAAATTCAATAGGGCATTTTACATTTGATAGCAAGAAGAGGGTTGGATCACAATGACAATTTACTCATCAAATTCCATCCCTGGACTAATAGGTAGAAGGTTTCGATTGGATTGCATGGATTGATTCATTGTTTGAATAAACAACATGAAGTTATGGATTTGAAAGAAAAGCATGCATCAATAGACAATGGAGGTGTGTGAAAATTCAATGGGGTGATTTACCTTCCAAATCTTTGAATAGACAACATGAGGTTATGAATTGGAAAGCAAAGCATGCATCAATTGACAATGGAGGTGTGTGAAAATTCAAAGGGGCGATTTACCTACCAAATTCCACGTATGATAAGTAGAGGGTTTGGATTGGATTGCATAGACAATTTCCCTATCAAATTCTATCCTTCGACTAGTTAGTAGATGGTTTGGATTTAATTGCATGCATTGATTCACTATTTGATGAGAGAACATGAGGTAAATGAATTGGAAATCAATGCATGCATTAATTGACAATGGAGGTGTGTGAAAATTCACTATCAATGTCAACAAAAACACCTATCAAACATGAATTACAATGTACAACTCTCATTAGTACAATGATCATAAATTGTATTGATTATGTGAGTGTAGGTTTAGATTGCTTCATTATGGAATAGACTAAACTTGTAGCAAATAGACCCATTTCCCAAGAAAAAAATGGGGTTGATTTGACTATATTTTCAAGGGTAGCATGAGTTTTGCACAATCAAAGTTCCAAGCATTTCAACACCTTACCCCTAAGGGTTTTTCCCCACCATTTCAAACTTACCCAAATTTACAGGGGTAGCCTGAGTTTTCACTATTGAAGTTCCATGCATTTCAAAACCTTATCCCCATAAGTTTTGCTCCATTTTAAACCACCCTGAAGGCTAGATAATGAATATATTGGAGGTTTTGCCCAATTTTAAACCAACCCAAATACAAGCCCATCAAAATTCCAAATTTGTTGTAAATTTAAATTGTTAAGTCATAAAATTTTGACAAGGGAGAAAATAATTATACATAAATAGTGTTACTCAATAATTAAGCTAAACTTGTAACAAATGGGAAAACTAAATTTTCAAGGCTAACTTTAATTTTGTCCAATCAAAATTCGATACATCTGGGTTTGGATCCATTTTAAATGGACCCAATTACTTAGAAAATCAATCGAAATTCCAAATTAACCAAAATTTTTAATTATTTAAGTACCAAATTCTCACATGGTAAGGAAGAAATATGCATGAATAGACTGCTCCATTTATTATAATTTACATTGTCGAATTTATAGTTTATTATACTTTACGCAAAAGAAAGGGCAATACGGTACAACACGCGGTCTTTTCTAAATCAATGTCGTCGATGAAACTTCAGAAAACGTGGCTATACTCCAGAGTGCCAAAACGTCAACCGAGTAATAATTATGGTCAGTGCGTGCAGCGTTCATTCCTCCATTTTTTTTCCCAGGAAGAAAATTATTCTCGAATTTGTATTATAAAATTCATTTACAATTATCTGGAAGTAACAGCAGGTAAAAGGCGTTGACTGGCCTATTGCAAAATACAAACAGAGTGTTCACGAGCTGAAAATGCAAGCCGACTGTAGAAAGAAAGCGATGCTAATTCATTGCAATCAATAACGGAGTGTCCCAAGTGGATAAAAGCAGGACATGCAGCAAGAACAGAGAGGAGCCGTCGCTGTTCAGGAAGCAATGATGATCCAAGGGAATGCTGACAGGAGGTCTCAATATGTTTCACGCCTTGGTACAGTAGAACCTGTAACTGCAAAATTCATTGTTTACCTGAACTGCAGCAAAAAACCTTAAGGCTCGAATATAGTGATAGTGGAGATGGGACTGTCAATTCCATTATCACTGTGGTAAACATTAAGTTTCCCCGCCTCCTGACCGAGAGCCCTCTTGGATAAAGTGTCTGCCTCGGTATTGTGACATCGAGGAATATGATGGAATGAAGCAGCAGTGAAGAGATTAGCCAACTTTCTGGTTAGTTTCTTCCATCCTTCGATGTGTACAGATTGGAGATTACTCTTGAGATTAATCCAATCTATAATTATTCTTGAGTCACCGAGGATCAGTAAGTTGTCTAGTGACCAGCTGGAGGCCAGATAGAGAGAGGCCCATAAAGCCATTAGCTCTGCTTTTGTGTTGGATCCGTCACCACAGTTCATAAACCATTTAGTAACTCTGGAGGAGTGAGCCTTGAAGGTACCCCAGCTCCACAGCAATGGC
This sequence comes from Picea glauca, assembly GCA_000966675.3. Lineage (NCBI taxonomy): Eukaryota > Viridiplantae > Streptophyta > Pinopsida > Pinales > Pinaceae > Picea > Picea glauca. The sequence continues at coordinate 174,448 of JZKD02S1150176.1, forward strand.
CATTGGCCTGTGCTGCGCCATCAAAACAGATAATGGTGGACCCAGGTTCCAGCGAGAAAAAAACAGGCTTAATATGCAGAACTTTGATAGAAGACTGCTTCCAGTGGAAGGAGGATGAAATACGGTGGATGACCGCTTCGCAGGAGGGGGGGCGACGTTCATTCCTCCATTTGTTCTCTCTATGTCTCTATCTTCTTCATTTAATGCGACCTATAAGTTTCTGTCTCTTTAATTTTAGCCTGCAGTCTCCACGTTACATCGTGGTGGAAAATTAAATGAAATGTGAACAAAAGATGGCCATAATCAGTAATTCATCTATTCGTTATTGCTATAACATGGCGTTCAGTGCGACGCATTAGCAGAGGCGTTTTTCTCTTCCATGGGCGATCTGTGCACTACTCATCACCGAGTTGAGGAGGAGGTTGGATCGATTAAGATGAAGATGAATAGAGTGCTTCTTATTGTTTTGGGTGTTGGTAGCCGCGGTTGCTACTTGTCATGTAAACGCAACTAGAAACATAAAGACTGGAGTACAAGATCGTCCATATAAATCCAACAACTTTATCGAAAGAGAAGGAGGGTTAGGAGGAGGAGGAGGAGGAGGACTTGGTGGCGGTGGAGGCTTGGGCGGAGGAGCTGGTGGTGGCACGGTAGGAGGCTTGGGTGGAGGTGTTGGAGGTGGCGCGAGAGGAGGCTTAGGCGGTGGTGGAGGAGCTGGAGGTGGTTTCTGTGGAGGTGTTGGTCGTGGACTGGATGGGGGGTTCGGTGGCGGAGGTGGAGGTGGAGGGTTTGGCGGTGGAGTTGGTGGTGGTGTGGGAGGGGGGCCAGGCGGCGGATTCGACGGAGGGATAGGAGCTGGTGGTGGAGCGGCCGATGGATTTGGTGGAGGCGCTGGTGGCGGAGGAGGAATAGGGGGTGGCTTGTGATCTGTTTCACATATTTTTACCGCACAGAAGTTGTGGACCTATGCACATACGTGTCTAATTAGTACTTAAACATCATCCAAAAATATTTTTGTTTTCCTATACAAAAATACAAAAAAATGAAATATTTAAAAAACTTTGATATACCAATGTCCCCGTAGGCGATCCCGGGTGGTAACGGCATGTCAGGGTCTCCTCTGAAAACGATCCCTGCATAAGGGGAGTCATTAAGAGCTATGACCCGCCGTCTCCACCAGTGGAAGAAGTCATCGTTGTAGGGTGTGGACACCCTACCTCCCCCCTGCCATCTCATAACCTCGGTCCAACGTGCCATGGCTAGATAGCGAGGTCCACACTGAATAATCTCAACTCTAGGTCCCAAACCTGGAACCCACTTGAAGAAAAAGCTACACAAGATGGAAGCGAACCCGAAGTTCGTCTTCCCACCCTGTTTGCATTCTGTCAATTGGATCTTCATGTTATCCAGTAGTGAGGTGCACCATTCGTACATCGTGGGTCTCAGGCACTCTACGAAGTAGAACATAAGCGGTCTCGATTCCTGGTGCAACGAGGCCAATCATGTGATCTTTGTCAAAACGAGGACAACAATCTTGAGGCTTAGATTGTTTATCGCTCGAATGGGGATTTGACTCCCGACCTTCTCAGTCCCTTCAACGCAATGAGTGTCAGTGTATTCCTCTATTTTCATACCGCTCCCAGCTCCCTGGGCTTTGAGGTTGACCACCTCACCCCGATGCAACAACCCCGTCAAGAAATAAATGTCCTCGACTTCAATTCTTTATGGTTTCCCATCAAGGTTGAAGCTCTCACTATCTGGATCCCAGTAATCCACAAGCAACTATAGCAATCTCACTTGGGACCTCATCCCTTTGACAGCCCAAAACTTATACAACCCGCATCTTTTCAATGCCATTTGGGCCCATGGATCTCTTTCCACAACAGCATATACCTCCTCGTGTTCCCTTTCCCTTCACTCTAGCACCATCCTACAAGAAAAAAAACATTTTTTGAGTTAGCAATCACTAAAAAACAATGTTTATGAACATATATGTGGGTTGCAGCATTCACAGTTGTGTATAGGGATGCTTATACATTGGTTGTCTTTTAGACAGCTGCGTATAATCATGCATATACGCGATCCGATGAACGGTAGCCCGTGTACACCTAAACTTCTAATTTGTGCCCTCAATAACTTAAACATTGAAACCTAAATATAAAATCTAATCCATTGAAAAGAAAGAGGAGGGGAAGAGGAATTACCTGGTCCAGACAATCGTCAATTCCTTCACTCGTAGATCCCACAATCACCAGTTGAAGTTCGGAGGTAATTTGGTCCAAAATCCACTATTTGGGTAAAAAATACAAATGGTATAGTAAATTTGTTTTTTTTTTACTATTTATAGCAAATTTTTACCCACTTTCCATAGTTTCAGATAATATTTTCTCCTAATGGACTAATACGACAGTTGATTGAGTTGGTTTTTGTAGTTTTGTCCAAGGATTCTTGTGTTTTTCAACTTTATTTCACCCGTTCATAACTTTGGACAGGTATTTTCGCTACCCAGCATATAGGATAGGTACCCATTCCATCATGCACACTTGCATCATGCTATGACTGTCACTCATATGCCTTAGGTACGAACCCATTTTATAGCGACACAAAACCTTCTATCTGCTACTAGAAGTGTCGTTATCGAATGGTAGAGACTTACCAAGCATGGGTACCCTAGTTAGATCCTTTGCTTCATTCGGTGCCCATGCAGACATTTTTTCCGTAGGACCGGGAGTCTCTTATAGCTAGTACATGACTTTATGTTGAACCTCATTTCTCACTCATAAACATGCTGACCTATACCTAGAGGACTCCCAAACAAGTTTGATTTAAGCTCTTTTCTGACTCGTCTTCAAAAAGTGAAAAGATTTCTGAGTGATCTTGTCTCTTTCACACTCGTAAATTGGATTTGAAAGGACGTCTATTTGGTACAAGTTTATCCCTTTTTCAAATCAAGTAGACTAAAATTACAAAAAATGACATTTGTTTGGCATTAAGTTGTGATTGCATATCATTCCCTTGCTTGCAGTATTGAGCCTATTGTCAGTTCTCGCTTTGTGTTATAAATCGTTTGCCTCAGCAGTTTTGCATCATCAACCAAGCAGAGCCTTGTTTATATCCTTCGCAGCTTGACACCCTATACCCAGGAGGGAACATTCCCTTGAGTGTCCATCCCTGCATGCACTTCCTTGCGTTGAGCATAGGTATGTTCAACTACTGGAACTAGTTTTTCTTACTTGTGACACTTGTTTCCTCCTTTGTATCATATCATTCATTTGACTATGAAAAAAACAAAAAAAGATGGGTGGGAAGGGAGTATTATCTTATATTGGCAGCAGTCGTGTCACCTTTAAAGAAAGCACAAAATTTTTTAGTCCACTTGTCATCATAATTTTGGGTTTAGCATGACCTTAGGAAGTTGAGTTCATTACATAGAGTGTACTCCTTTGACTAGTTACTCTTTTAGTCCCTATGGAGAGTTTGATTGATGCCTCCTGCATCTCAAAGTTTCATCATTGAGTCTATGCTGTCAAAGTTTTCCATATGTCTCATGCTCTTGTTCAAAGGATGTCTATCAACCTGTGTCGACCATTCCTCAGAACTCTTGACTTTGCATGTCATCCATACCCTCAGTTTGTCTCAAAATCACATGAAGCTTTAGTCCTATTGTGCACCCTGGGCCTACTTTCCTCATTGGTAGGTAACCTTGAACCCAATAATCGACATTCCATCATTGGTCATTGATTGGGTGGTTTCCCTTGTGTTTGACGACAAGACATCTATTCACACATTGGGATTCGTGCAGTGTTTTGGATTCCATTAGCCCTATTGGTGGTTTCCTCACCTTTATCAACAACTTTCCTCATTGGCTTCTATTCAAAGCGTCTTTTTCGTGTACCGCTCACACATGGCACACGCGAAAGATGCATAGGGTCGTTGGTTCATGAACATGTTCTTCATTCGATTTCCTCCAAATCATCAAGCTCTTGCTTTGTACCTCGTGTTGAATGATGAGAGATTCTTTAATTCTCTCCTTTCAGCGGGTCTCCTTCCATCGACTTCAACTCATCTATTCTAGAGATGAGACCTAGAGTCCTATGAGTACCTAGAGGCTTGCAGTCATTAGTGGTATGTTCTCTCGCCATCGACAATTGAGAATACATCAATGTCCCCTAATCGATGGATTCTTCAAGTGTTCGACCATGACTCCTTTATTCACACTTGTAAGAATGTACTCGGTGCATTGATACCTACTTTTATCATCGGTAGGTTGTCTCGCGTTTGTTAATGGTATACCTCAATGACCGGTAATCAAACGAAGTCTCATTGTGTTCAACCTCAACTCCTTTATTCACACGATGTAGACTTGCACCTTTGGCGGATTGTGTAGAATACTTGAAGACATTAGTTTATAGTCACAACTTTCTAGAGTGGTTTCTACCTTTCATTGGACCAGTACCTACGTGACTTCAGTGATCATGGGAGATCAGATTATACTCCATTGTATACAGATATCTTTAGATTGATTTTGAGACTGGTTTTACTGGGCCTTGTTCATGACTATGACAACCTTTGGCATATAACCACCTTTGTATTGCCTATTTCATGGCCATGGACAAATTTTCGGTATATTTTCACATGGATCTACAATGTAATTCAAATTGGCAGCCATGTATGCAAAGTCAGTACAGAGTGCAATGAGCAAATAGTTGTTCCAACTGGGTCCCCATTACTCCACTTCTGGGCTTTTATAATGTATTTCGGTCATTGCAGATACTCCTCTGGCCTCACACATTAGGGGGCATCTGTTATAGCAAGATTTGCCTCACCTCATGCAATCTTGCACAGAGGGCTTTTTTCCATTTTCCTAAGCAGACTTGAAGTCCTTTTTTGCAAATACCAGAACTAAAAACATGATTTTTCCACATATACACACCCTGCCTATATTACAATATGTGTATACGCAGGTTGCACCACTACAGCCCACATACATCGGGATTTGTGCCCAAAATTAAAAAATGGTGTCGGGTTTCCATGTCACATCACGAGATCAATGATCCTTCGCCTTCCATATACTGGAAACGTTCTGACTTGGTCCTTTAGTTTCACTTGAAGGCTATAAATGGGCGAAAACCAAGCTATGGAAAAGGGGAAAAAGAATTCAACTTTGAGAGCAAAGTTACTCTGGAGAAATTATTCACTTCACATTGAGTCTGCATCCCTTTGTCCTTTGAGTCTGAACACATTGTTCATCCCCCAAGATCTTCCCTTATTGATTGAGAACCTCATTGTCTCTCTTATATGAGCTTGCCTTTGCTAGAGGATTGAAGTGGTGGAGGCCCAGCTAGAAGGAACTTAGTTTCTCGGTTCCAAACCACGCCGACACGGAAGTTTGTAACTCATTCACTTCTGTTGATTACATCTTAATAGAAATACTTTTTTCTCGTCCAATTGATATCTTGCGAATATTTTTAATTGTTATTCCATGGGCGTATTTGTTATGAATATTGATGGATTATGTTATTGAATGTGCTAACATTATCTATTATCACCATATTCTTGTGTTGCTTGGTTGTTGAAGACTAGTTGCAGGTATATTGCTTTTGTTCAAGTGCTCAACAGTGGACTTCATCAAACGTCTAGATGAGGTAGGCCTTTTATCTTGTCTTGCTAGAATATTTGTTTATATAGCATACTTGAGATTAGAGTTGATTTATGCAGTCATTTCTGTCTATTGTGGTTTACCCCTAACCATAGAGAGATTTTTCTCATAACAATGAATGTATATTGGACACCCAAATATATTGAAGTGTCCAACCTTAGGCTTCACTCCAGTGAAGGCCTCCCAGGGCATCATTTTCCTCAAAGTCTTATGAGGACTTATGTTTTGAACATACATTGCAATCATGGATGCCTTTGCCAACAAAAACATAGGTAAATGTTGATCATGCTAAGTCATCCTGGACCATAATTGATATATCAAGGTTCCCTCATGAAACCAATGTCTCAGGAAGCTGAAAAATATCAACACTCCCCCTGGAGATGGAGGTGACTCGTCCTTTGTCTCTTCTCCCTGCGACACTAAAGGTATCTCTTCCTCCTTATCTGGAGGTAACTCAATCTCTACTCCCTTTGGATGTAGTACTGCCTCCCTCTTTAAGAGTGCCTCTACATACACTGGAACTGATGTCATGCCTTCTTCCTCAACATCTCATGGCTCAACTCATGTACTGGGACTACTACACCTACTCTCTCTGAGTCTCATAATGTGTTTTCCTCCTCTACTGGATCTACCATAGTTATGCTACAATCAGTATTGACTCACTGTATCCATGATCATTAGAACCGTCTCTGTTATCTGGCATGGTCCCATCCTGGGAGGTACATTTCTCCTAGAGACTTCTTGTCTCTGAGCATCATTTCTGGCAATGAATCTCCTTGATATCATGTTGGAAGGTCTTTCCCTCCATGTTTGCCTTTTGCGACTGTCATTATGGCTCCTTCTCGGAGCTATTACCCGTGACCTTCCCAAAACAAGAAACAAGAACAACAAAAAGCATATCCTAGAGGAGATCAATTTATCGTGTGCACAACTATATGCAATGACCCTCCAAATAATATGTCTTCTACTATGACCAATAGACATCCATCATATACTCGATGTCATACGGATACCAACACACATCCATCATATACTCGATGTCATACAACTAACCATGTTGATTTTCTAGTGTTAAATTAAACAAGCATAATTTTCCGCAAGTGGTAATTACTTCCAATGATATACGATATTACTTTAGTAAAAACTATAACATCACTAAGTAACTTGGAAAATTTCAACTTCTTAGTCTCTTCCTTAGGTCACTTATAGCACGTGTGAGAGAGAAACAATATGTGTCTATTGTTGTGTCTTTCAAGTGTCTTATTATAGTAATATTAGATTGATCCAAAAAATACACGTCTCTTTGAAAATTAAATTTAAAATTAAATATAATTTTCTTTCTTATAAATAGTTGGAGAATACCTCCCTTAACTACCCAAAGATTAATTTGGTTATAATCCATCCACATAGTATTTGACTTTGTTAAACTATTCCTTCATAATTCATGTGATTCTTTGCATAAATATAGGTAGAAGTAAATATGCAATACATTCCTCATATGGTGACCATCCATGAAAGGATGCGTCCCTTGAATAATCAATAATTATTTATTATTATCATTTACTTATTATATGTGATATTTAATAATCAATAACTATGCTATTAATTATTATTCTAAGAGAATGTCTTCTCGATGTTGTCCAAACATCAACATTATCAATGTATGGATTACATTTAAATTGCTTGATATAATTTTCATAAGGTTTGGGAATCTTATTATATTTTCAACGAACACATAATGTGATATTCTTTATGTGAGGCTTTCCACTATGCATTGATATGGCTATCAAAGTTGTATTTACAACCATGTTTATGGTTATAGGTTATATGTTTAAGTTTTTAAACTTTAGATTAAGGTCATCATTGTACATTTTATATTTACTTGGTCTTTTATAATTGTTTAAAGTGCCATTTGTCAACTCTGTTTTGAGCATGGAAGGAGGTGGGAAGGAATTACCCATCTCCCTCCTACTAGAATTTAGAATGGACCTCTTAGGAAAATAATCTTCTTTTGTTGTATTTAATTATCATATCTCATATTTTTCAAATTTATATATTAATTTTATTCATAACTTCACCCGACCCAGAGGCTTAGCTCAAATGGTCATGAGCTATATGTGAGACCTCACATCTCTCTGCAAAGGTTGGGGAGGTCCTAGGTTTGACTCTCTTGATCCCCTCAGGGTTAGGCTCTATAATCAAGGTGGAAACAAATCCACCCACTCTTTGAATAAATAGAGACTTTTCTAATACTATGAATTCAACATGTTTATCCCCCTTTTAATTTTAATTTTAATTTTTATTGTTATGCATTTATTAATTTTTACCAATCTTACTTGTAAAGAATTTTATTATTATTATAGTCAAAATGATTATATTTAATTATTTATTCATTGAGCCAAGAGGTGCTTTCTACACCCGAGTGTGAGGGAGAAGTGTAATTCCCTTGATGCTCAACACGGAGTTGACACATCGCATTTAAAAATATATATTTCAATGTCCATCTTAAGTCAAAAATTCCAATTGTGTTTGTGTGTTTGTGTGTGTGTATTAAGAACTAGTGTAGATCCATCTTAAATCTATAACTAGCATGGGAAGAGAGGGATCAAGTCCTTTGAGGTGAAAAATGTTTTTAGATTGAAAAAACTTGAGAAAATATTTGGACATCGAGGGATTTAACCCATGTTTGTGCACGATAGATCTAGATTCAAGATGGATTTACATTGGTTTATTAATTTTGACTATTTCGTCCCTCTTTGAGTGCAGAGTATTATTATTCTTATATTTCTTTTGTTCTCATATTGAACTGCTACTACCTATACATTTGGATTCAGTGTTGATGGGTGGAGCATCCACTTAAAATATACACACAATTTTAGGAATAAGTCAATGAAACACACACAAACATATTTGAATAGGAGGGGAAGGAAAAGAAACAAACATAATCACATGACAACCAATCAATCATTATGTCAGTAGGAGCTACCACTTCCTTATGGATGCCCCTATTGCAATAAGGGTCAAGGCATATTCGAGCTCAATGGATGACAAAGTCATCCCTTATACCTTCTCCCATTCTCTTTCACGATCTTATCTAGCATTCCACATGTAAATGTCCTTATGTTTGAGGTGTGTGCAGGTTTTCATTGTAACACAAAATAAGAATTGGGTTGTAGTTAATAGATGTGAAACAATCACTCCAAATCAATTGAAATCATTCCCTACTATTACCAATTGATATTTAAATGGAACATTATCAATGTACATATAGATATCTCCAAACAATCGAATCCAAACTAATTAAACTCATTGTTTACTTCTATCAATTGATATTTAAATGGAACTTTATCAATGTACATATAGATCTCTCCATTAAAATGTAGAAAATCTATGAAGCATAGGAGTGGGAGTTCTAATTTTTCTATTACATACACATAGATATGAATTTGGAATTTGAAAGTTGCATGCAGGGATCAAATTTCAAGCCTTCATGGCACCTCAAATGTTCTCTAACTCTTCATAGAAGGACATCAACTAATTTCCCCTCCAAAAGAAATTTAGAGTATAAAATTCATTGCCAATCACAAAGTGAGGACCATTTCATATCGTTGCAATAAAATGGCAATCGCTATTATAATATGTTAATATTTAACTTTTAAAAATAAAAACATGGAAATATTTAACTTTTAAAAATAAAAACATAGAATTAGAGAGAAATTTGTAAGTGATAATGATAATGTTAACTCCATTTACAACCATTTTATTTTAACTTTCCACAAATATACATTGGTATTAGACTAATCCCAATTATTACATTGATACTAGATTAATCCCAATTATTAATAATGATAGTAATTACAACATGATCATTGATTTCAACGAAATAGGGATTATTTAGTCTTCCTCACTTCATATGTAGAAAAAAATGTTTTTTTAAGTGGAAGAAACAATACTAGTATGTGGAAATTAATTATTTGTTAAAAGCAATAAAGCAAAGAGATCATTGCATAAACATGTTTGTCTCTTTATTTAGATTAAACATGTATGAGAAGTAAGGTCGAGATTTTTCGGTTTTGGTTTTTGTAGGTTTCTTGATGGCGGCATATGAAAGGTAAGTAGAATATATTATTTAAGCTATTATTTATTATTTATTTTTCAACTAGTAAAACTAGTTTCATCATTCTATGATTTTTTTTTCAATTTTTTTTTAATGTTGCTAATTTTGAATATAAACAAAAGTATGTTGAAGCACATGCAAGAAGAACATGTTATTTCAAGTGAGCCTTTTTTTTCCAATATTTATTTTGGTAATGGTGTTTCTTGTCTTATTGTAGTGTCTAAGGTAGTATATAGCAATGAGTTAGCATTGACTTTCATATTAGTTTTGTGTTGACTTGAAAATTTTATATCAATTTAAATGTTCAACATAATAATTAAAAAAAAATATTTTTTTTAAAAACAAAAATAGTATTTTTTTAACTTTTCATTGGTTAATAAGATAGTGTTATTGCAGCCTTCACGTATTTCGAAACCTTAAATTAATGAGAAAAGACAAGACCACAAAAAAACTAATATAATGTAATGCAATATAATGTAATATTGTATTATAATATATGCTAAAATCTAATATTGTATTGTTTTTTCAAATGAAGTAAAAATTTAAATTTTAAATGTCAATTTTTTTACACTTATTAAAATTTCAATAATTTTACATTTTTTAATATTTTTTTATTTTTTTTTAATTTTAATAATTTTACATTTATTAATATTTTTTTAATCTTTCAATTTCAATAATTTTACATTTATTAACATTTTTTTAATCTTTTAGTATAATTTTATAGAAATTTGTATGTAGTAATTTTTAAACTTTTAAGTCATATTTTAAAATATAAGAAACATTAAGATAATTTTATTTTTTTAATTATTATAAAGATCATGGGAAGTACAGATCTGCATTCTTTTCGAATGACTAAGGAAATGTCTAAATATTATTTATATAAGCCGTGCAAACACTAACAAGTAAAGTTT
>JZKD02S1150176.1:191469-234037 GCA_000966675.3 Picea glauca
TAACTTTTCAGCATTAACTTCTCCATTGTATATTGGCAATTCAAATTTTATATCAAGCTTTAATGAAGGAATTTGCGAAGGAGTTTTACCATGCCCCTTTGGAGAATTCGGAATATGTTTTGAACTGGTAGAAGAAGAAGAAGAAGAATATGATGGAGGAGAGGGTGGTGGAGAAGCACCATTCCCTCCATTTCCGTCTAGAGTCTTGTCACCACCGCCTCCCTTATGCATTGAAGGGTTGGAGCCTTCACCCTGTGACACTATGTTCCTTTCCATCAAGATCTTCATCATCTCTCTCATCTCCATGAAAGCCTTTCTGAGATCTTCCTCTTCGGTAGGAACACGTTCATGACTTTTTGCATGAGCCATGCTTGGTGAATGTCTCTCTGAAACTTGCGGTGAATGAATCTGCTTCCTCCTTGTCGGATGAGAATTTGGCTCCACAAGTTGACCTTATCCTCTTGTGAGTTTCAACCTTGTGAGCATCAGAAACAAAACTTGCAAACAATCAAGTCTTCAAAAACCAGTGCTCTGATACCAACTTGATCTAAAATTGAAGAAGACTTGAAAAACTTGAAAATTATTGCAAGTGAAAGTTATGTGTTTAAAGAAAATGGATCAGTTTGCAACACATATATTAAAGGATTACTCATGCAAAATACATATAGAAAACATCATAATCAATGAACATAAGCACATAAACACAACAATTTGATAAAGGAGTTCACCCCTCTCTTGGGATACATCTCCTGGTCCAGCTTCCAATGGATCATTATTATTAATTGCTCAAAGTGCTCAAAAACATGTCTTACAATGCTCAAACTGACAAACCGAATGCTCCAATGGCTTCAAAGCGTCCAAAACCCCCTATCTGGGCTCTTTCGGCACCTCAATCGGTCGAAAAATGAAGAAGTTAGGCCTCCTGGAAGTCTCCCTCTTCAAGCTTGTTGTCTCTGCATCTACAAATTGCACCCTTGTCTCTTGAACCTGGATCACACACAATTTAAAGCGTGAAAACCCAGCACCGGGAGAAACCGCACCAACGGTGCAAACTGTAGGATGGTTAAGGGTGTGCTAGTCCCTAACCGCCTAGCACCTGGGCGTGTGAAAGTCATGTGACCGCGCGCATTTGGCAAAAGGGCTAAACGACCTAACCGTTCCAACTCCCGCACACTTAAACTGGGGTCATATGAAAAGGTGACATAGAACCATATGCCAAAGTGTTTAACCGTTCAAACTATATTTAAAACCCCAGGCATATACATATATATAGTGGACACATGGAACAACTATGCGACCGTGGGCCGGGGCTAAGCCCCGACCCGACCCCCACCCATATATACATTTATATGACTTTAAAAACATTGCAAATCGTTATATTTTAAGTCACATGGTGTGGGCGTATTGGTCGGCGGTCTTTGTTAAATATTTACGCCTGTGGGGAGGTCCGGGGGTTGAACCCCATGGACTCCATAAGTTTTACATAACAACCATAAACCAATAAAGGGGTGCCACGTGGCAGCCCATGATTGGGCCACGTGGCACCTTACCATTAGCCAATGAAATTCCACGTGTCACCATCTGATTCGACAACTTCTAACCAATAAAAACTTGCCACGTCACTCCTGCCACATCATCGTACGGTCTGTACGGCCCTTCCATGTCAGCCCATACGGATTGTACAGTCAGCACCAAAATTTTTGCCTGTTTGACTTGACGAACAAATCACTATATCTCTCTCTCCCGACGTTTGTTTGAGACGAAACGAGTTGCGTTGGGTTCGCAACGACGAGGCCTACGCTCTCGTCCGGTTTGAAGTGATTCCGAGCACTTTGAATTTTTGAGCAAAATTTGATCCCCTGATCATCGCAAGTGCGACACCCTTCAAGGTACAAGTCAATTTTGATATCCCCTTATTTGAAGGCCAGATAGATGCAAATGCTCTAGAAAAATTGTTGAATCTGCTAGAAGGTTATTACTCTATCCAAAAAAATTCCGACAGTGAAAAGATCACCTTTGCACTCCTTAAAGCCTTTCCCTGTGTCAGAGCTTGGTGGGAAGATTAATGGGAGAGGTACACCACATATGAATCTACAGTATTTGGGAGAGAACCCACTTGGGCGACTGTTATCACTGAAGTTTCATCCACAAATGGTTACAGGAATCCAACATCTTCAATCAACTATTAGTTCACCCATGGACCAAAACTGACCAAAAATGCATTTCCAAAAGGCCCAAAACTATACAATCAACAATAAAATTAGCATGCACTAAGACTACACAAGGAGCGCGTGCACATGCACCATTCAGAAACACAGGAAAAAGTGCACATGCGCATTATGCGTGACTGTGGATGCAAAAAATCGTGCATCCCTCAAAATGGTGCATTTATGATATTGGTCGGCCTCCCACCCACTTCTGGTTCAACATCCCAGCCGATTTGACATCCAAATCTTGGCTGAATCCATCTGGGTGGCTAGTCAAAGGCCTAAGGGTGCCCTAAATGGCCCCTTGTTCACACTAAAAGTTAGTTGAATAATGCCTCAAAGTTATGCTATAAAAAGAGGCCACAGGTGCACTACATTTTCAAGGAATTCATTTGCATTGTTATGCTGCTGATATTATCTTGGAGGATCCTCTTTCCTCATCAAGAGAATGCTAGCAACATTTCAGTTAGCCATTCATATCACCTCTAGATTGAATGTGTTTTGGATTCTCTTCACCATTTCATTTTAGTTCCTTATTTGTAAGAAGAGCTCAATATTTGGGAGTCCAAGAGCCCTCCCTTGGAGGAAGAGGGGACCCAAAGTCTCCCTTTCTCTTTGGTGTTTTCTTTCCACTAATACAATCCTTTTCATTGGTGGCATGAACCTTGTTTATTTCTTGTTCTAATGGCCTCATGCACTCTAGTTTAATTGATTTTATCCTTATTAGTTTAATTCTTTTCTTATCTTTTATGCTTTACACTTCTAACTCTTTCCTCTATTGTTGTCTTTCCTAGCTGACTCAACTGGGCTTGTAAGCACCCTTATTTTGCTCATTTAGGTGACAAAAGAGGTGCAACAAATTGATGAATCCACTGGGGAAAGGTATCAATTTCTTACCCCATTTGGGTTATTTTAGCTCTTCTTTATATTTATTTAACTTGCAGGTACCATAACCGGCTCAAGCCGACCTACAAAAAGTCAAATTCAAAGCTGAGTTGAGAGAATTTTGTTCATAATTTTCTTCGCGGTCGTGTGTCAGACGTGCATGGGTTTTTCAAACCACGAGCATGTCTTCATCACATGTGCGTCAAACCCACTATTCTTCACAGAGCACCCTGTGCACTTGCACCCAAAGGTCACTTTCAACCTGCACATTGGCATCATATGTGCCCCTATCTACTCTGAGAGCCACACATCTGCTCATAAAATTACACATTGTAAGGTTTTGTGATCTGTGGAGGGCCCATAGCCTTCTTAAAATTGGTTCCATGCATATTGTAATCTACACCACACTTACATTCCCTCTCCATATAAAGGGATTAGTCAAAACATAGGCACTTAGGGGTTAAAATCATTATTTTTCCTCTTTTTGTTTGTCATTTTGCCACATGGATGGCTTGCTTTGACTAAAGTTAAGTTGGAATCATTCTACATCACATATAAACTTGCATTGGGACCAGAAATTGGATATCAATCGTTGAGTATGCTCTTCTCTCGCAACCCAAAGCGATCTTGAGAATCAGGAAGAGATTGAAGGAAAATTTCATCTCCCTTAAAAAGACAAAAATCTTTAGGAGAGGACAATATCCCCCTCGGGACTCCTCTTAGTTTATTTTTCAAACACATCTTAAAATTGCAAGGGCCCATACATGCCCACATGCTACAAAGATAGGATAGTGATTGAATTTTACTTTCTTAGATTAAATCACTATGAAAGTTTAAAGGTTTTGTAATGGGTCCATACATGCCCACATATGCACAATCTAGGATAGTTTCAAATCTTTCTTAGATTAAATCACATTAGGGAGTTAAAGGAATAGTAAGGACCCACATGTCCACATGCTAGTTTCCTAAGGACTTTAAAATTTCACAAGGTTGTACCAATGACATTTATTTAATTAGGTAATCAAGACTTGTAAGGACCAAGTGAAGTCCACATGCAGCAAGGTGACACCTAATTTATTAAAAATATTGGCACTCTTTCACTTGTTCACACACAAAAGTCACTACTCACTCACATAGTTTTTCATCTCGAAACGTGGAGGTTGAAGTAAGTTTCCTCCAAAGGGATTTTGAAACACCCCACCCTTTTCTTGACGAAACTATCCACTCCCCCTTAATTTCAATGAGATTGGCTCACACCCCCAATCTCTCAAACAACCACATCTAATTTTTTCTAAAAACTCACTAAGTTTTCCTCCACAGGAGGTGCCAAAAGAAATTTTTTAGTCTAGGTAGGATTTCGGGGATAGGTATCCAAATAACTCCCCGTTGTTTGGTTCTCACATCTTCAAACAATAGAAGTTGTCAAATAAGGAACTTTAAATCCTCCAAGTCAAGTGTTCCTACATCATAAGGAAGGGAGATACCCGTGAAGGGTTGAAGGCCAAGGTTCAGTTGTTCTGTGCATCCCCCCTTGAGGCACCCACCTCTTGGATGGGATCCAGCCCGTGACCCATTTCTTAGGCCGAAAATTTAAATGTCGCACTTTGACCGAGGTACCTAGTGACCAAATTTTAGGACATCAACCCAGGTGAAAATTGTGGGCTGCAATTGCACCTTGATCGGATTTTGTGTGGCTATTGGGAAATATCGCCAGCTCTTTCAGGATATGCACCCTCTACCCCTCATTATAACTGATTACTTCATCCTTCACTAGTTCCTCTTTCGGTGGCTTCAGACCCCATTGTTGAGTGCTATTGGAAGGTCCAGTGTTGCTTGAGAGGAAGGACGTTACGTCTTTTAAGACACGAGCATTTGTTTTCTTTGCTCTCCCACGTGGACAAAATCCACCTAACCCCATGTATGCTTATTTATTTTATGTATGTTGTTCTTCTAATTACATACGATTGTGAGATATATTGTGGAGGTCCAAGTTATACAAAGTCTCTTGCTCATTAAATTTGCTCTCATCACCATTTTCACACATCCACTTTGCTAGTTGGACATCATAGGGGACCCACAAAATCCCCATCGTTCCAGATGCTTTCTAAATCTCCCTCCTATACTCGGGGGAGTTCCTAGTCTTTCCAACTCATTGGTTGTACTTTCCCACACCCTTGTAAGTGCTACTATCTTGGGATCATCTTTGTTTGGTTCCACATTGCTTGGGTCCACTTCCCAAGGTCCAACATTCCCACACTCTCCTTTACACGGAAGAAGGGGGGAAACTTCTTCTCAAGGGGGGAGTACAAACCCACCTCGTCCCCCTCAAGGGCCAGGTACGCAAAACACTCACACCATGGCCGAAACTAATCCTCCACCACCACCTCAGATGCCATACTTGGCTTCCCTCAACATACTAGATCTGACTAAACTCACCAATGATTCTATATTGCACAACCCCACATGGCCTGTAATGCCTACCAAACTGCCTTCATACATCCCCAAGTTTGAAGGAAAACTGGGAGACGATCCCGCCAACCATATCATGACCTTTCACTTATGGTGCTCTTCAAACAGCATCACGAACGATTCTGTTCAATTAAGGTTATTTCAATGTACACTCACTGGCCCATTAGCTAAGTGTTATGTAGAAGAAAAATCTGGGTCCCATGTGGCCTTTGAATCCTTGGCCAAAGCATTCTTAACCTTCTTTCAACTACCAATTCGTCATGGAAATGGCCTCGAACTACTCTCATAATTTAAACAAACCTTCACCATGCACATTGCTAACCACATTCACAAATGGTGTCAGCGACGTAGTCTCTGCAAAGCTGAAGCTATTCCACAACAATGTCTCAATTGGTTCCTCAAATCACTTGTTTCCCTCCTTGCCAAAGACGTAGCCGCTACCTTCCCCTAGTCTAAAGAAGAATCCATTAGCAAGGCCCAATAGTTCGAACTCATTTACTCACAGTCAGGGTACTTGTATACGGTCCTACCTGATGCCCCGAGACCCGTGCCATTCGGCCAGGACAAACCTGGGATGTCTCACTCAGCAGATGGATTGATTGGTACCACTACACACCACAATTCACATCCCCAACAACCACCAATGTATGGCACACCTCAATATCCACTAGCATATGGCGGATCCCCTTATTATAATCCTCCCCCTTATCCACAACCACACCCCTTAACCTTTCCTCCACCCACCAGTGGACCACCGCCAACACCCACAATACACCCCGTAGCGCAACCTAGTTCTGGTACCCCCTCTACCTCTGCTTACACCCTAAATACTAGTGAAAGTGTCACGCCTTCCTACACATCCTACAGATCATTACCATAGAATAATCCATACTTTCCTTTCCCTCCCCCCCCCCCAGCCCATTCCTTCCCCACACGGACAACCACATGCTAGGGTTAATTTTGTTCAACCCTCTCCCGTTCAACAGTATCAAAATTTTGAACAGTTGAATACGGATCCATCCCATTAGTCAAACAATGCCAGGAAGAAAGGAAAAAATCGAAACAATAATAATCCTAGACCAGGAGGAAATCATAACCAACACCTGTCGAACCGACCTGCCGAGGGTAACCAACACCAAGGGAACTAGAACCCCCAAGGGAGAAATAACAACAAACACCACGGGAAGAACAACAACAATATTCAAACAAACTTCCTTCGTGCCCTTTGCGGTGAATATGGCCATTATACTCACCATTTCCCCCAAATAGCTTACTTTAAACGGATGAAAGAATCCAGAAATGGACCACGTCCCCCAGTACCACTCACCCTCCAGCAGACCCCACAACAATATGTGCAACACCCACCCCCAGCCGTGTTGCAAAACCCCATACCACATCAAGGGGTGATGAACACCCAACAAGAGATGTAACTTGCCCCACCACAGGCAGGACCATATCATAACCTGGGCACTTCTGCAGATCGAACTATTCTCCTCACTAGTGAGGAAGAAATCCTTCTACAAACACATGGTCATCAATACAATGCACCCTCTGACCCTACTCCCACTACTTCTAAGGCCACCCCAGTCACGACTGGCCCACCTTTGATGATTCCACGCTCTAATACCGAAACACCTCTTCGCATCCCTCGCATCCCATTGTGCAGGAATGTCCATAACCCTCAAGCTAGGGCAGCCCACAATTATAGCCCGGTCGATGACTTGGCACAATCCCCCACTGCCATGTCAGTCTTAGAAGTTCTTCAAACCTATCCTACTCAACATAAATCATTACTTTTTTCCCTGGGGGCAGTCGACCCTGTCGATACTTGACTCATCACATTTGATCTCGACAGTGGAGAACCCTGTCTCCCCACTCTTGTCGCTTTTCAAATACCAGTTAAAATCTGGAATATCACAATCCACCACTGCATTATCGAGGAAGGTGCATCCACTTGCATCATGTACAAAACTGTATGGCAAAAAAATTTCTCTCCGGAGTTAATACCCTCTACCATTACTCTGAGGGATTACGATGGATGACCCTCGTCTCCCGAGGGGCTCTTCCAAAACATCCTTGTCGAACTCGGGGGAAAAACCATCCTTATTGACATTGAGGTTATCGATGCCCCACTCGACTATAATATTTTTTTTGGTCGTAGCTACATGTATGCTATGAAGGCAATCGCCTCTTCTATGTTCTGAACCATGATGTTTCCCCATAATGGAAAGATCATTACCATCGATCAGGTATCACATTATGAGCCTAACCCTTCATCCAACGTCGAAAAAATCCTCCCTTTTGTCCACACTAATCCAGATGCCTATCCACTCATCGAGATGGGCCCTGCAATTTTTAAGGACCCATCCTTGCTAGGGACATACCACGGAGCACCACCACTCATCCATCCCTCAGCACAAGTATGTGTCGTTTCCACCAACAAAACGACAACTGAAGATACTCTCCCTCCCATCGAGGGATCTTTCACCCTTGACGTCCCACTAGTCACAGAATACCTCCCTCAGGAATCTCCTAGAACTTGTTCAACTCTACCCGTTCCTAATCTTCCCCTCCCCCAGGGCCATATACCGGTTTGGGAAACAATCCCCCAAGCCATTACCCAAATCCATTTCTTTTACCCCCCACTAGGTGTACAAGCTTTTCAGGTAGCCGCAACGCTCACCCTTCCTAACATGGTGTTGGAAATCCCAATCTGGTATCTACTTTCTCTTGAGATGGTCCCTCAACCATCCCTCCCTCCCAAAATAGAAGGAATCCCAATGCAAATTCCTATACTTACCCCCACCATCCCACCCACACTCCCACTCACTAGCATCCCTGCTACAGCTGGGGGCAGATGGAAAAATAAAGATCTGACCACTCCACTTCCCCCACATGTCCAACCTCCTTGCGCACTATGCGAGAAAGACAGACACCCCACCAACAAATTTCCATCTCTACCCAAGCTACGCAATATAATTCAACTCCCTCGATCACCACCACCTCTCATCGCTTCATCCAGTACTGCCACTATCTCCCATGTAGACCCAGGGTTCAGCTCGAAGAGTGCACCAACAAGCCCTAGCTACTGGCCCTATTGACAACACCTACAAAGCAGATGCAGTCTCACTCGAAGTAGCTATGCAGGGGTTGTAGGACAGAGATGTCTACAACCAGGGGAATATCAAGTGGATCTATTACAATAGCAATACATCATGCATCTATCATTCAACAAGATAGATCTATCCTTCACAGCTATAGATTTGATCTAATACAATAATTTAGGTAACAATATAACAACGATAGAGATCAAAGCATCAATCACACACACAACAACATATGTACGTGGTTCACCCTCTCCCTAGGGCCACATCCACATAACTGTGCTTATGATTTATTAAGGTAAAGCATACAGTTCTTATCTGTGCTCTCAGCTGGCAGATCCTCTTTCTTCTCTCTCTTTCTCTCCCCTCACTATGCACCCAGCTGCAGGACTTGACCTTTGTACACAACAGAAGATCTTATAATACCAGAAGGCTTCCTCTCTCTTAGCACTTCTCTCTCTCGATACAACGATCCCTCACTCAATACTATAGCTAGATCAAAAACAATATTGTACTACAGAACTACCAACCAAACCTAGGCCCTTTAGACCTCTATTCATACATTACAACACCTCACCGACATCCTTAGGCCGAAACCTAGGTGCCAAAACCTTAAAATACCAAAACCCTAGGTCAACTTGACTCGCTTTTTCCGGGCTTCGCCAGCCTGTCTTTCCTTCCTTCTCGCGCAGTGCTCCAAAGCATCCAACAGTGGCTTTTTTCACTTGTTGAGTTGTCCATGATCCATATTCCTTGTTGATCTGTCATCCTTGATCTCCTCATCCAATGGATTGCATTTCCTCGCTTCGCTCCATCTTTTCTGCACTTTTTCTTACTTTGATCCAGTGACAGTCATTGTGTCTCTTGTGAAGTTTGTTTTTCACCTTTTCTTCCTTGTTCTTTGCTTCCTTCCATAACCAAGGGCCAAGAGGCCCCCAACACTCACATGTGACTCGTCCTGAGGCACTTGAATCTGATCCTTTTGTTTTGCTTCAACTTTGGACTACGCAGGGCAACCTTGGTTTATGTTTTATGTCACCTCTCTCTTTTTGTGCAGACTGTCTTTTCTATGTCTGGTACCTAGTTTCAACTGAACCTGGTACCTAGACCCTTTTCCAACTATTTTTACTGAGAATTGTGAGGCAGCTGGTTGTCATAGTACAACTTCATCCGACTCCCATTCATCAATCCTTCCTTCCATTCTCCCTTCAATGTTTTCAGTTGCGCAACTCCTCCTTCTGTAACATAGGCGATCTCATATGGTCCAAGCCAATGCGTTCTGAACTTCCCTAGGTGTCTTATAAACTTGTTGTCATACACCATTACTAAATCACCTTGCTTAAGTGCCTTCTTCTTGATCTGCCTATCATGATATGCCTTCTCTCGTTCCTTCTGAACCTGCTGGTGGAATGTTGCAATGAATCTGTCTTCTTCCAATTCAATCAGTTGTGTGAGTCTTTCCTGAACAACATCAGTGTCATCCATACCTGTAAATGCATCAATCCTTAATCTTGGTACCAAATATTCCATTGGGACAACAACTTCGAGACCATAAACCAACTTGAAAGGGGTCTGCATTGTTAATTTCTTGCAAGTGGTTCGAAAGGCCCATAGTACTGCAGGTACTCTTAAGTCCCAGTCATCCCTATTCACAATGCAAATATTCGTTAATGTTGTCTCCAAGATCTTATTGAATGCTTCAGCTGTTCCATTTGCTTGTGGATGGGAAGGTGTACTCTTTTGATGGTGGACTGCAAATTCTTCAGTCAGGGCTTCAACTGTCTTATTGATGAAATGTGTGCCTTGATCACTCATAAGGATCTTGGGGCATCCAAACCTGGTTATTATGTCATCAAATATAAAATGTGCGGTTGTAGTTGCACTACAGTCTTTAACTGCTCTGGCTTCAGCCCATCTGGTTAAGTATTATGTTGCAGTAATGATATACCTTGCTCCTGTGCACTTTCCTGGTGGGTTTATAGGTCCCACAAAGTCAATGGCCCACTTTTCAAATGATTTTAGGGTCATCTGCGGTGCTAATGGCATTTCATCTCTTCTGGATGGTTTCCCAAGTCTCTGGCATACATCACATGCTTTGGCATAATCTTTAGCATCTCTGTGTAAGGTGGGCCACCAAAGGCTAGCTTGCGGAACCTTCTACGTAGTTGCTTTGCCTGCGTAATGTCCTCTTGTGATGCCTTCATGAGCTTCTACAAGGATCAATGGTCACTTTGTCTCCATAACACATCTTCTTAGTATCTCATCAGGTCCCATTTTGTATAGCTGACCAACTATAAGTGAAATGTCTGGAACGTGCACCACTAGGTCTTTCTTCTGGGGAATTGTATACTCACTAGGTGCCATTCCTGTTGGTAGGAAATAAAATATGTATGCAAAGTGGGCATCAATATTTCTAATGGTGAGAAGTTGTGCATCCGACAGTGTATCCTCCAAACTAGTGGGTTCTTCTCCATGTTCCAACCTCGACAAGTGGCCAGGGTCCTTGCTCATTCTCCCTGGCTTAACTATGATCTCAAAATCATATTCTTGAAATAGTAGAAGCCATCTTCATATTCGCCCCCCCAACACTAGCTTGTTGACTAGATATTTTAGCACAGAGTGATTTGTAAACATTTTAAAGTGTCCTCCCAACAAGTAGTGGGGAAATTTCTGCAATGCATACATCGTGGCTAATCCTTCCCTCTCGATAGTGGTGTAGTTGATCTCCATTGTAGATAGCTTCTTGCTAGAAAAAGATAATGGATGCTTGATCTCCCCTTCTCCCGGTTGTACCAGTACTACTCCCAATGCAATAGAAGACACATCGACGTGCACATGAAACTCTTTGATCCAATCTGGAAAAACCAAAATGGGTGCAGTGACCATTTTTTGTTTCAACGTGTCGAAGCTCTGCTGACATTCATCTGTCCAGCCAAACTAACAATCCTTCTTCAACAGATTTTCCATCATTGTTGTGATTTGGGCATAGCCTTTAATGAATTTCCTGTAATAACCAGTATGTCCTAGCGCAATGCGTAGTTATTTGACTGAAGTAGGAGGTGGCAAATCAACTATAATTGCAATTTTAGATGGATCAACCAACAATCCCTTCTTGCATACAATATGGCCTAATAACACTCCAAATGGTGAGAAGAAGGTGCATTTCTTCAGATTTAAAGCAATTTGAAACTGCCTGCATTTATCCAACATTAGCCTTAGACATTCAATATGATTTTTCAACAAACTAAACACAGTCCAGTCATCAAAACATGTTTCTAAAAATTTATGCAAAAATTCTTTGAACACTTCGACCACCACCCTGAAAAAGATGGTTGGGGCATTCTTCAGTCCAAATGGCATTACTGTATATTGGTTGGATCCCCATTCTATGGAAAACGTGGTCTTGTGGCGATCCTCCTTAGCAATCCAGATCTGATGGTATCCTGAAAATCCATCTGTAAAAGAATATACCTCCTGGCCTCCCACGTTGTCTAATACTTCATCAGTGAATGGTGTAGGGAAACGATCATGCAGACAAGCATCATTCAACTTTCTAAGGTCCACACATATCCTAATTTCTCTTGTCTTCTTGTCTTTCATGATCATAGGGCTAATTCACTCTGATTCTTCGACAGGTTCAATAATCCTGGCTTCTAGCATTCTATCGAGCTCAATCTTCACTTTTTCCTTATATTTCGAGTTCAATCTGTAGGGTCTTAGCTTGACTGGCTTCACACCTAGTTTCAAAGGGATTCTCATTTCTCCCATAGGACCTTTTATACCCTTCATATCAGTGAACTTGGTCGGAAACAAGTCCCGATATCCGTGTAGTAACTATGTAATCTTGTCAATGGTAGCAGCATCCCATTAATCTTCGACATTGGCATGCTTCAGTGTCTCCTCTGTCTCAATGTTGACTTTTTTAATCTTGATTGGCTGACCAATAAATGGTAGCTCAACTCCTGGTCCTTCCACATTTCTTTGGCCTTCTGTTTCAATAATGTTTACCTTCCTGGGATCATCATTGTCATCGACATTGATGTTGTAGCAACTCTGCAATTTCTAGAAAGGCGAAGTCCATTCATCCTCTTCTTGTTCCATAGGGAGGCTAGATGCTTCCTTGAATACCTTCTTTCTCACAATCTACAATTCTTGGTCTAATCAAGGATATTCACTTTCAAATGCAAAGGTGGTGACAAAATTCTGAATCATACCTTCCCAATCTGTAGTAATGAGGCACAGCTCCGCTTGAAAGTACCAGTTGATAGGGGTCGTGTCCAGTGTGTTAATGAATCTGTGCACCCATTGTTCTCGAGGAATGTCACTCTAGGCCTCTTCACACCTTCACACATGGTCCTTTGGGAAACTTTGACTCGTATATCTTACTTCGCAACTTACTGCTTGTGTTGAGAATCGTGTTGTCATCAAGGTTTGGCATTGGGTCGAGTTTGTGATATTGCTTTTATGTGTCCCCCACCATCTTGATGGTGTGGCTTTCAGGGCCTCATCCAATGCCAACAATCTTTGTTGTATTGGTACACTTGTTTCAAAATTTGATAGGAAGGCTTCTAAAGGGTTCAAACCATCAAATGTGGGTAAGTTACTCACTATTGTGTCGATACAGCAAACTTTTTTAGTTACTCTAGCACATCTTCTGGTAGATACTTCATACATATGGTTCTGCCAATTCTCCATTGCTTCTTCTGAGTCTGATGAGCAGGCGTTGTCACTTCGCCAACTTAGATTCCCATCAGTTGTAGGGTTGATGTAATCTTGCTATCTGGTTGTTAGTTTGTAGATGTTTTCCAACTCATATGCATGATCTTCTTCTCTGATGGAATCTCTGTATCGCAGACCTTCATCTGGATCTAAGGGTGCAATGACCCTAAGGCCATCTCTTTCAAATGTCATATGTATTTTATTCAAATCAACAATAGTGGAATTGTTGAAGGCCTAATCAATTCCTAGTAATGCAGGGTAAGGGCAGTTGTCATCAACAATTTCAATTACCTCAAAATCTGCAAAGGTTCTAACTCCGTCGATGTCCACCGGGACATGCTCCAATCATCCGAATGGGCTGATAGCTTGCTGATTATCCATCCTAAGTCTGATAGGGGAATAGATCAACCTCGGTTTTCCCATTAGTGCCCAAGTTTTCTTCATCATGACATTGACCTCCGACCCTAAGTCGAGGACCACATAGTCTATATCATACTCTCCTATTTGAGCATTCAAATGTAATTATTTATTTGTCCTTCTCTTCTTACCAATTTGGTGTACTGCCCTATTCAGTAAGGGGTCTATCTTCCCTAGCTCATACTGCATGATTAAGTTATGTAGTTTTTGCACAACGTTCTCATCCTGAATTAACTTAAGACATGTGTATAAAAATTCAATGAGCTTACTAACCTCTTTTCCTCCTTTTGGCGAAGACGACTAATCAAATGCCCGAGGCATTCCATATTCTCTTATTTTTGGTCATGTTTTTTATGAAGACCCTTGGTCTCTCTTGAAATCTTTCCTTGCTTCCTCGAAGATTTGTCTTTCTTTCTTCGCATCAAAATTTTGGGTCTTCTCTGCAGCTTTCCTGATACCTGAATCTTCTGCGATCTTTCCTTGGATCATTCTATCTGCTCCTATAGAAGTGCCTCCTCGAGTAATAACAATTAATCTAGGGTCTACTCCGCGAGGTTCAACATAGATCAATTTCACTTGTGGGTTCTGCAGGGGTCCTCGTCTTTCCTAAAACTTGGATAGAATCACAAGGAAATCCTCTATGACATGCTCGAAGGAGTTGCAATAACTGCAAGTGGTACAAGGGTTATGACAGTCCCTTGTTAGATGTCCTGGCTGCGTGCAGTTATAACAGATTATTTTTCCTCGGCCTCGACCCATTCCTCTTCCTCCTCTATATCCACCACGAGGACTGAAGTTTCCTCTTCCTGGGAAGTTATACTGCGCATTGTTTCCTTCTTGATGTACTTCACCTTGGATCTTGTATATGTCTCTTGATCTTTCATGCATGAGATCATAAGCTATGCAATCTCTATCGTCATGCCTTATTGATTTACAGAATGTGCAATACAAGTTTGTGGGTGTCTGAGCGTATTTCTGCATGTAATAACACTCACCAGGGCGATGTCGATTTCTGCATACTTCGCACCAACGCAGGTTAACTTTCTTCAAGAGGCTCGAGGATCCAAAAGGAAAGTATTCATTAAATAGAGGGCAGTGTTCCTTGTCATGTCCTTCTGATCTGCATCTTACACACCAGATATCTTCTCTTTTGTCCTTCCCCTTGTCCTTCTTCATGTCTTCGACCTGTAGAGACAAACTAGTTAGCTGACTCAAGATTTGACTCATACCTAAGCTAGATTCTCCCATAGGGGTTGATTCAAGCTTCATGGCGATCTCCAATGCTTCTGCTTGTGAAGCAATATTTTGCTGCATCAGGAGGACTCTGATATGTGGTAAGAGAGCAGCGATGAACCATTCTTTGTTCTTCTCGTCCGAGATCTTAAAGGTCAATCTTCCTGTGAGGGTCTTGAATCTCTGGTCGAACTCCCAAACAGGTTCGAGTACCTTTTTCTTGATGTCTTTCATCTCTATAATACATTGGGAATCCGACTTAGGTTTCTTAAACTCTGCAATCAACACATTCTTGATCTCATTCAATGGCTTAGGTTGCACAAGTGCTTGGACAAGCTTCATGTACCAGCTCAATGCGTGGTCTCTCAGTGTAGTGCTAAACTAGTTTCTTTTGACAGCTTCATCGATAATATTTTTAATGTTCCATACAGAGTCACACAAGAACCAGTGTTGATCAGGATCTTCAAATCCATCTCCTCTAAAGACAGGGAGCCTCATCTCATCTTCCATAGAGTTGCCTGCCTGAGTGGATGTTGAGCTGCTAGTAATAGTGCTCTATGGACTCTGGTGATGTGGAATGTTTTGATTACTTAGTGTTTCTAAAACAACAGGGGAATTTATATTACTTGCTTTAGTAGCCTGCACAGTTCCTGAGGTTTCTGGCTTGTCTCGACAAATTTCTTCAGCTGCTTCTTCCTCTGTCCCCACAGGTTTTGAATGTTGTTCGTCTATCAAATCTGCCTCTTCTCCACTATAGAAACCCTCTTCTATGTAGTTTTTCTTAAAGAGGTTCTCAAGGTGAACCCCTCAAAATACTCTTCCACTGCGCATATGTCCCGCTTCTGTGTCGTTGTCGCTGTCCGAATTTTTGAACATTAGCCTTTTCAAATCTTCTCGATCTACTGTATCTTCAGGATGTTCTTCTCATGAAACAACATCTTGAGTCTCAACTTCAGGACTTGTAAAAATTTTCCTCTGGGTCCTTTAAAGAAATATCTTTCAGCTTGGCTATATGACTCTACTCTGTCAACAACAAAATCGGTGATATACCCTCCAATGGTACTATCAAACCAGTGATCTACTACCCTGGATACAAACTTATCAACCCTTTTAACCTTATGGATCAGTGTCGATGTCCAAACTATAGGAGATCTAGATCTGATCTCGGGCTGGGTATCAACTAGCCTAGCCAACCACTCAAACAACTCATGATGGATTCCTCCAAAGAAGATCTCCTGAATGTCGGTGAAAATGTATCTTTGTAGCCAATCCTCAGTACTCATCCTAGGGTTCTTGTTTTGGGCTTAAGAGAAGTCCCTCTCTTGATCTTCTATCCACTTTTGAATCTTTTTCTTTGATGGGAACCACCTTGACATTCACTCAAGAAGATTCATGTCCCGACAACATAACCATTTGTTGGCACAGGGGCAGACCCAGGGTTCAGCTCCAAGAGCGCACCAACAAGCCCTAGCTACTGGCCCTTTCGGCAACACCTGCGAAGTAGATGCAGTCTCACCCAAAGCAACTATGAGGGGGTTGTAGGACAGATATGTCTACAACTAAGGGAATATCAAGTGGATCTATTACAATAGCAATACATCATGCATCTATCATTCAATAAGCTAGATATATCCTTCATAGCTATAGATTTGATCTAATACAATAAGGTAGGTAACAATATAACAACGACGGAGATCAAAGAATCAATCACACACACAACAATATATGTACGTGGTTCACCCTCTCCCTAGGGTTACGTCCACATAACTGTGCTTATGATTTATTAAGGTAAAGCATACAGTTCTTATCTGTGCTCTCAGCTAGTAGATCCTCTTTCTTCTCTCTCTTTCTCTCCCCTCCCTATGCACCCAGCTGTAGGACTTGACCTTCGCACACAACAAAATATCTTACAATACTAAAAGGATTCCTCTCTATTAACACTTCTCTCTCTCGATACAATGATTCCTCACTCAATACTATAGCTAGATCAACAAAAATATTGTACTGCAGAATTACCAACCAAACCTAGGCCCTTTAGACCTATATTTATACATTACAACACCTCACTGACAGCCTTAGGCTGAAACCTAGGTGCCAAAACCCTAAAATACCAAAACCCTAGGTGTCTAAAACCCTAGGTCAACTTGACCCGCTTTTTCCGAGCTTCGCCAGCCTGTCTTTCCTTCCTTCTCGCGCGGTGCTCCAAAGCATCCAATGGTGGTTTTTTCCTCTTGTTGCATTGTCCATGAACTATATTCCTTGTTGATCTGTCATCCTTGATCTCCTCATCCAACGACTTGCATTTCCTCACTTCGCTCCATCTTTTCTTCTCTTTTGCTTACTTTGACGCAGTGATAGTCACTGTGTCTCCCGCGAGGTTCATTTTTCACCTTTTATTCCTTGTTCTTCTCTTCCTTCCATAACCAAGGGCCAACACCCCACCATCACACCCACACTCCCACTCACTAGCACCCCTACTATAGCTGGGGGCAGACGGAAAAAGAAAGAGCCCACCATTCCACTTCCCCCATGTGTCCAACCTCCTTGTGCGCTATACGAGAAAGACAGACACCCCACCAACAAATGCCCATCTCTACCCGAGCTACGCAATCTAATTCAACTCCCTCGAGCACCACCACCACTCGTCGCTTCATCCAGTACTACCACTATCTCCCCTAACACAAATAACAAAGGATTGCGAACCAAATTGTCATGCACCATCTGTTTAGAATATGGCCATTACACACACCATTGTCCAACGTTACCTCAATTATGGCAGACGCTAACAACCGTACACCAACACTTTCAGCAAGAACCCACCCCAACACATGTCGCGGACATCCATTATTTCATGACCTAAGTCTATGAATGTATGAGATGCCCCTGCTCTCTATGTGAATCAGTTGATCATTTCACATATCAATGTCCTATGATCATTGAATACAGGCATCGCCAATTGACCCTTATTCAAAACCCTACACCCCCTCCAACAGTACCGGTGAGTACCCCTACCCCATCACTTGATGTGGTTCATATCTTCTCACCGAAACCAGAGGTACTCCCTACTCCCCCATGGTTCTTGGATGATTTATATGAGGATTTTCCCCCATATCCCCCCAATTCTCCAATTCATTTCCCCCCAGAAATTCTACGCCTGACTACCGTTTTCAACCCACAATATCTCGATATTTGGTTTAAGTCGAGCGAACCATCGCAACCTCCTTGAAATACCCCCTCTCCATCACTACTACCAAAACACAACCCCACGGTGAACGTCACCGAAAATACTCCTCTCGATCCCCTGTATTTTCGACAGTTTTACTGTGACGAAGACATCCTTGAGCAGTTAACTAAACCTGATTGCCCATGGGACGTGCTCCACAACAAAGCACTTTTTCCTTCACAGGAAGCCTTCACACCTCCTAACCAAAACCCCATATATGCAGTCGAAACCAAAGATTTTCTCCCAACGAGGCATATAGATTGGTTTAATAACCCTATCCCTACCCCCGATGCTTTTGAAGAAGGCAATATGGCCAATATTTCCCCCACCATCAAAATTGACATTTCCATCAAATATGGGGTTGTAGAGGAAATCACCATTGGCGCTACATGCTCTCATGAAGAAATCACTGCCTACAAAGCTCTCTTCCAGAAATACCGAGACATTTTTTTCTGGTCATACATAGAGATGCCTGGACTTGACCCCTCTATTGTCGAACATCGTATAGACACCTGGCCTGATATCACACCTATTCATCAAAAACAACATCCACTGCACCCATCCAAAGAAGCGGCCATCAAGGCCAAAATTGACAAATTACGCGTTGCAGGGTTCATCTACCCCATTGCATATATGTCATGGGTCTCCAACCCCATCCCTATCAACAAAACACAAGGCACTATCCACGTCTGTACAGACTTCCGCGATCTCAATCATGCCTGTCCCAAAGACAACTTTCCAACGCCCTTTATCGACCAAATTATCGATGATTGTGCTGGTCATGAGGCTCTGTCCTTCATGGACAGTTTCTCTAGCTACAACCAAATTCAAATTCACCCAGCCAATCAGTACAAAACCGCATTCACTACCCCCTGGGGCACTTTTGAGTATCGTGTCATTCCTTTTCGCCTCAAGAATGCTAGAGCCACTTTCCAATGCGCCATGACATACATTTTTCATGATCTAGCTCAAATCATTCTCGCCTACTTGGATGATCTCACCGCTTGATCCAAAAAACACACTCAACACCTGAATGACTTATGCATTGTATTTCACAGGTGTTGTCAGTACAATATCTGATTGAATCCCCTCAAGTGCGTATTCTGCGTCACTGTTGGATGCCTTCTTGGGTTCATCATCTCCCAACACGACATCACAGTCGACCCCCTCAAGGTCCAAGCCATCACGACAATTCCCCCACCACAGAATTTACGCCAACTAAAGAGCCTCCAAGGCAAAGCTAACTTTTTACGCCATTTTGTCCCCGATTATGCCACTCGGGCACATAGTTTCCTTCGCCTCTTACACCACGACATCCCATTCCACTGGGATGAACATGCCCAGAGCGCTTTTGATGACCTTAAAGAAACACTCTACAATTCCCCTTTGATTAGTCCACCCGACTATAACCGCGACTATATCCTCTACATATCGGCCTCAGTCGTCTTAGTAGCAAGAGTTCTCGCCCAAATAGGGGATGATGACCATGAGCATGTCATTTACTACATTAGTAAAAACCTTTCAAGGACACACTTGAAATATAATCACGAAGAGAAACTAGCCCTTTCAATTGTCCTCGTCGTCCAAAAACTGTGCCATTACATTCTGCTTCGACCTACCAAATTCGTTGCAGATTCCAACCCCATGCAATACTTGCTCAGTCGTCAGCAAATTAACGACAAATTTTCCCGATGGATTGTCATCCTTCAGGAATATGGCCTCAAATTTTCCACACCCAAGAGAAAGAAATCCCTCATCCTTGTCGAACTCATCACGACTTTTCCCTCTAATACTACCAGTACCCCTATCAATACTGATTTCCCTGACGAACATCTCTTTTACATCCCCTCAGATGATCCTTGTTACGAGGATCTTCTCGTCTACCTCCGAACCTAGAAATTCGGAAACCATCTCTCCCGAGACGATCGTTGACGTATTCTTCACCAGGCTCCCCACTACCTCCTTATCAGTGACATCTTATATCGGTGAGGGGTCGACACTATACTCCGTCGATGTTTGACTATCGACAAGGCCGATCAAGCTTGAACGACTGCCACAGTGGCGTGTGTGGGGGCCACCTCTCAGGGATGTCCACCACTCAGAAAATCATTTGTGTCGGTTACTTTTGGCCTACATTGTTTCATGATTGCATCCACGCTGTGAAGCAATGTGACAAATGTCAGCTTTACGCCAACAAAACACGAGCACCACCTTCTCTCCTACACCCAGTCATTACTGCCGGCCCCTTTTGCAAATGGGGCATAGACTTCATAACTTGCAACCCTCCATCCAGCAATGGACATAAATACATTGTCGTTGCAGTCGATTACTTCACCAAGTGGGCTAAATCCATGCCTACCTTCAATAACACCGTTGACACTGTAGCACATTTTTTCTTTAACCACGTCATTTCCCGCTTTGGAGTACTACTACAACTAGTCTCTGATCATGGGAAACATTTCGAGAATGAGACTTTCATCGAACTTTCATCCAGGTTAGGATTCTCCCACGAGTTCGCATCCCCATACTACCCTCAGTCAAATCGACAGGTCGAAGTAGTCAACAAGGTCCTCAAAACCATGTTGCAGCACACGACTAACAAACATAAGACCAATTGGCATCATATGTTATTTTCCGCGCTATGGGATTAACGCACGGCAGTTAAAACTGCCACTGGTTTCACACCATTTCATCTAGTTCACGGGGTTGAGGCCACTCTTCCCATCGAGTCCGAAATTCCCACCTTATGCACCGTTATTGAGCTATTACCCAACACTGCTCCAATGGAGCAACATTTGCTGAACTTAGAGTGCCTAGATGATGATCGTCGATATTCATTATAAAACAATGAGGCAACCAAAAAATGGTAAAAGGCCACCTTTGATCACCATGTTAACCTTCACTCATTCAACGAAGGTGACCTTGTCCTTGCTTACGATATCGCTCATGACACCCTCGACCATGGAAAATTCGAGCCACTTTGGCATGGACCTTACATCATCCAACATTGCCTCACTAAAGGTGCATACATTCTGGCCTCTCCCCAAGGACACCCTCTTAAAGAACCCACCAAGGGGTTGTACTTAAAGAAATTTTACGCCTAAGCGTAGCCATTCTACACTAGGATTTTCTTTTTCATACACTTTTTTAGAGTTTTTAATCTTCTTTCCACACACCTTGTGTCTAATTTACCATTTGTGTTATTGACAGATGCCTCCTCCATCGGCCTACCACATCGGTTATGTCGATGGAGCTAGCTGTTGGAAACATAATCTCGTTTTAGCCGCTTGGGCCCTCTACTCCCCCTCACATGAACTGCTCCACTCCAGCGGCATATGTTTGGGCTCAACAACCAACAACCAAGCAGAATACACCGTTGTCATTGGTCTCCTCACCGAGGCTAGACACCATCATATTCGTCACCTTAGCACCTTACTAGATTCCCAACTTGTCATCCTCCAGCTCAACAATGTGTACCGTGTCTGCGATCCTTGCCTCTTTCGCAAATCCTGCAAGTTAGACTTTTATCTCGACATTTTGATTCCATTACATTTACACATATTCCAAGACAACTTAATCAAATAACAGATAACATGGCTAACCTAGTGTTAGATTGGCATTTATCACATCAAGCTACCAGTATGCATACATAAAACATCAATAATCTGTCACAACATATAAATTAGACATCATCAACAAAAAACATAAAACACATGAGAACATCACAAAGATCCCAAAATGTATATATATATATATATATATATATATATATATATATATCGGTCAAATGTGCAATCAAAATGTTTACAAAAAAATATATAGTACATATACAACATCCGTAGGCCGGTGAACCACCTCGCCCCTATCGATACAAAACTAGCGTCACCACACCAAGTAGGCTCACAGGCCTATATAAATACCAAAAAATACAAAAATACATATAGAGACACTCATGGTGCCTCTAGAGCACCACCACCTGGCCCTCTCTCGGGAGGTGGTACCCCACCATCTATCAGTACCTCCGGCCCTGGGGGAAACCGTCCAGTCATCATAGCACCTGCTATTGCTTCTCTCCGGACCATGGTCCGCCACACCAACGGAACACCCACACACTACTCCAGGACTCCCTCATCCTGGATCTGTGACCACATGCCCTCGACACTCCCTGTAGCACCGCCTCCAAGCGGCGGTGAATATCCTCAAACTCTCCCCCGACCTCGGCTGGAGGAGCATGTGACAGCCCTGCACCAGGATCATCAAAGAGGTGTCTTCTAGGCGCTCTCTCCTCATCAAGGGGTCTCACCTCATTATCCTTTCGTCGTCACCTCAATCCTGCCGGCGACTCTCCCCGTGGAGGTCTCACCGGCCCCTGATGAGTTGGCGCTCTAACCATCTCAACCTCGCGCTCGTGAGGCTCCACATCTGCACATAGAACAAACAAATGATAGCATCAACATCCACACATACATAAAATATACATGCTATACTATCTAAAAAATCAAAATATTACATCATACCTCTGTGGTCGAACACCTCTCTTGGGGGTAACACCATCTCCGGATCATCCCGAAAGTCCACCCTGAAATATGGGTATCACAGTATGATTTGTAGCATCTGAAGCCACACCTGTGCAGCCTCGACCATGAAATAGTGGCCACCCTCCCCACCACCGTGATGAATCAAAATCTTCGCCCACCACCTCAGTCGCGGCTCTTGCACACCAAGTGTGCCCAACAACACTCTCAAGCGCAACATAGGCACCCTCTCCAGGAACCACACCACCAATATAGACCCAAAAGCAAACTCCCCCAAGTCTGCAGCTTGAAACTTGTCCAGCTGCCCTAACATCTTGGCATGCAACATCAAGCCCCAGGCGAAATGATCACCTGCTAGTGCCCTCTCCATAATCCACAGCTGATCGCCACTGATCCGCTTAGCCGCGAGGGGCCCATATACTCTCACAATCATCACTACCACACAACGATGAACAAGGGCGTCCATCACCCCAATACTCACCATAAAACCCAACATGAAGTTCTCTCTCGTACAGTACCTCCGAGTTAAGGTAACCAACTGCCTGTCCCCCGGTATCACGGGCTCTACTGGTAAAGGGGTTCCCCGAAAAGGGAGCCCCGTCAAAAGTATACATCTTCCAATGCAGTAAAAGGCAGCTGCTCAACCCGCTCCATAAAACAATGTAGATCCGGACTCCACATCCGAATCAAGAATTGCAAGAGGTACTCCTGGGCCTGTATCAGGGGGCACTCAAAGAACTTCAACAACCCACAAGCTACCAAAGTATCATGGACTGTCGTATCCTCATTGGTCACTTCATCCTGCAGGCATGACCAATCTCTCTCCCTCCAATGAATTGGCATCGTCAAGACTGGTCACCTGCATCCCGCAGGCATGACCAATCTCTCTCCCTCCAATGAATCAACATCGTCAAGACTGGTCACCTGCATCCATATATACAGTACTTGATCATCTATCATCACCCACAAAAAACATCTAAACAATCCAAAAAAGTCAAGTTTTTACACTTTTCAGCTTTGCCTCAAAGGCGCGGCTGTTTTCCCCACAGACGCGCACATATGCACACATGTTCATTCGAAAGTCGCGTACACATGCATGCTTGTCGGTGATATAGGGGCACACGCATGCGCCCCTGTCACATAAATATATGCACCTTAGGGCATGACTATTCGTCACATAGTTGCGCACATATGCGTGACTGTTAGGACCACAGCCGCGCACGCATGCACAACTGCGATTCGTACATGCACACATCCCAAGCACGCCTATTTTCCTCACTTGAGTGCCCTTATGTGCGGTTGTCAAAGATACAACCACACACACATGCACAAAGATCCTTTGATCACTCGCGCACTGGAAGGCCCACACTCACTAAAACCCCCTATATGACCCCCGTATAGCCCTACCCAAAAAACAAAACCCTAAGTCCAATGCAGGAGGGTACGACGACTAACCTTAAACTCGTGGATCCTGGAACAACTACCTCGATCGCTCAGAATCTCCAAATCTCCTCTCAAATACCCCGTCCACTCACTACGACAGAAGGTACAAATGAGGTGGCATTGTGGGCCCTACAACTATAGATAGTCCATTTTTCCAAAATTCCAGACTCAATTTTGGGAGCTCTGAACGTCCGTTTTTCGATTTGTCTTCAGCCACGAGACCAGAATCCTGCCACCTACACAATCATATTCCCCGGGCCACTTTCCACTCTCATCCCCTGGGGAACATTTTTTTTTTTATCATACTCACACTCAGGTACACATGCTCACATTCACATCTTGTTGAATAACTGCTAAATGTTATTTATCTTCAGATATTGTTCACATCGGGTATTCGATTTTCATGTGTGTAGGTACTTGGTCATCCTCTATCCGCGCTACCCTTTTAGGTATATCATTGATACTGGCATGCAACCATTCCCTCTAAATATCATTTTCACCTCCAGTAACACCCTCTGACATTTACCTGTAGGGTCCATATGTCCAGTTCTGTAGTACCATCACCTCCACTGCATTTTGGTATTGTCACCCGATAGCACTCTTCCCCACATGAGTTGTCCCATTCATAGTCCCCCTTGGCATTTCGACACTCATGTTTCTTTTACCCTTTAGAGATGGGAGTCTCATTAGTCTTATGCATTTTTCGAGATCAGCCACATACTCCTTCTCCTCATTTTGGTAACTTATCGAATGGACTCCCAGGTTACCTCATCATGGTTCTATGTTGACTGCACTTCTGGATT
Organism: Picea glauca; assembly: GCA_000966675.3. NCBI lineage: Eukaryota > Viridiplantae > Streptophyta > Pinopsida > Pinales > Pinaceae > Picea > Picea glauca. The sequence goes on from JZKD02S1150176.1 coordinate 216,508, forward strand.
ATCATTCACCATCCATTTCATCCACCATCAGTTTGCCCATCTGCATATTGTCCCCCATACATTTCCCTAATACAAAAACCCGCCTATGGGGCCCCAACCCTCCACTTATTTTTCCAAGCACCTTGTGCCATCATCAGGCCAAGCCATCTTACACTGGGGCACCCATTTCTGTATCTACATAGTTATCCCAACTTATTTTTTATTCTTTTGGCTTTTTTTGCATTTTCATAGCTTTTTGTTGTCTCTTTTCGCGACCTTCCTTTTCCCAGCAAAGCAGCCCTTGTCGCCCTTGGTTGGGGAATTTTTTTCACTTCCTGACATCAATGACATTATCCATAAACCTTGAGTATCCTACAACCCATACACCTTTTTGATCTTTGTGTTTATCCATTTTGTCGCACCTACGACACAATTTACCCTCATTTAATTGTCCCCCTGACACTAGAGTCAGTTTCATGGTTACTGCCACTTTACATCTCTCCCCAACCAAAGACAGTCTTGAGTCTCACTACGCCTAGACTTCGTACATGTTACTCATCAGTTCCTGATTTTGTTCAAGTGGAATTCATGAAGCCCTCTACTTCTCAAAGTCGTGTCTCCCTTTCTGTCGGCATCAACATAGTTTCCAGTAGGGCGACAGTATCTTGACTCTCATTACCTTTACAATGAGCAGTCTCGAATGACACATAGAGAACCATCATTACTCTCTAATGTTGTTGACCCCCACCACATTTGACTTCAACACTTTCTCATGTTGCGGTGGGTCTTACTTTGCGACTAGTGTAGTTGTTTTTTATATTTGTCGAAGACCTCTGAACATTGTTAGGCCATCAACACCTGTGAATCCTCGATACTTCCTCTAAGTATCATCGTCTCTTTTCAGAGTTGATTCACCATCAGAATTGTCCTCTGCTATCATCAAAATGCCCCTGAGGGTGTTGCAGTCATCTACACCAACACACAGCTTAAGTTATTGTATTACACATTTTTTAGTTAAATAACACAAGCATGGGGCATACCCGCCTCGTTTGTACACAATTTATTTTTACGCCTTGCGAAAGGTTGGGTCCTACAGGTTCCCCTCTCCCTCCAACGGGTCACTCTTGATACTCCCATTATCACTCTTTACTACAATGACACTCTCAGTAGAAGAAGCATTGATGAATTTCAGCTATACGTATGCTCCTAACCTCATCCATCAGGGGACATCTATTATCACTGAAATTTCATCCGCAAATGGTTACAGGAATCCAACATCTTCAAACAACTATTAGTTCACCCATGGACCAAAAATGACCAAAAATGCATTTCCAAAAGGCACAAAACTATACAATCAACATGCGCTAAGACTAAACAAGGAGCATGCGCACATGCATCATTCAGAAACGCAGGAAAAAGTGCACATGCACACGATGCATGACTATGGATGCAAAAAACCGTGCATCCCTCAAAACATCGGATTTATGATATTGGTCGGCCTCCCACCCACTTCTGGTTCAGCTTCCAAGTCGATTTGACATCCAAATCTCGACTGAATCTGGCTGGGTGGCTGGTCAAAGACCTAAGGATGCCCTAAATGGCCCCTTGTTCACACTAAAATATGGTTGAATAATGCCTCAAAGTTATGCTATAAAAAGAAGCCATGGGTGCACTACATTTTCAAGGAATTCATTTGCATTGTTATGCTGTTGATATTCTCTTGGAGGATCCTCTTTCATCATCAAGAGCATGCTAGCATCATTTCAGTTAGTCATTCATATCACCTCTAGATTGAATGTGCTTTGGATTCTCTTCACCATTTCATTTTAGTTCTTTATTTGTAAGAAGAGCTCAATATTTGGGGGTCCAAGAGCCCTCCCTTGGAGGAAGAGGGGACCCAAAGTCTCCCTTTCTCTTTGGTGTTTTCTTTCCACTAATACAATCCTTTCCATTGGTAGCATGGACCTTGTTTATTTCTTGTTCTAATGTCCTTATGCACTCTAGTTTAATTGCTTTTATCCTTCTTAGTTTAATTCTTTGCTTATCTTTTATGCTTTACACTTCTAACTCTTTCCTCTACTGTTGTCTTGCCTAGCTGACCCAACTAGTCTTGTAAGCACCCTTATTTTGCTCATTTAGGTGACAAAAGAGGTGCAACAACGACCTTTGTAGATGCCCTAAAGGAGGAGTTCTACCCTATTGGAAAATATGATGACCAATACATGAGATGGACAACTCTGCATCGAAAAAGAGACCAGACAATGTCGAAGTACACCAACATATTTCACACCTTACGCTCAAAATTGGGTATCAAATACTTCGAGCGACACCCGGTTTTGAAGTACCATAGTGGTCTACACAGGTACATCCAAACAAATATGGATATCTTGGACATCTCCTCACTGGGAGATGCTTACTGATATGCAGTCAAAATTGAGCACAAATTCAAGCACCAGAGTAAGTGGGAGAAGCATGGCAAAGGAAAATCAAACTCACATAATGAAGGACAGAGCAAGGAAGGCCAACCTCAAGAGAGCCAGTTTGAGATGCAGACAAACAAGGGTAATGGGAAGTCTAAGAAATACACCGGAAAGTGGTGTGAGTTCCACAATAGGCCTTGGCACAACACTGATGAATGTCGCTCAATATAGTAATTGGTGGTCGAGCTCAAAGACAAAGAGTCAAATCCTGACTTGGACCCTGATTCAAAAAATAATAAAAGGATGCAGATCATTGATGCAAAACCCACTGCTATTTTCGCAACTGCAACAATCCAACCAGAAGAGGATACTGTAATGCCCCCGACCATCAAACCCACGGTGAAGCCAACGCTACTACACAGAAAAACACTTCTGTAACACATTATGCATTCTAATGAACTTAAAACGCTTAATTACAGTTAAACATAGAATTACTACTAGCGTTTCAGAGTTAATGGAAATAACAATAATTCATATGCACAACAAAATACGTGATAACATTGCAAGAATCACAGGTATGCAATTTAATTAATTACATAATTACAAAACATAGTGACACTTATCTTTGAAACTGTCACGCACCACCAACTGCGTGTAGACCTTCCACGAACCTCCCATCCTTAGACCACGTTGCTCATCACTCTTAGCAGTAGGTCACCCCCGAGCTAGGATTAAGCTCTATCAGGTAAGAAATCCTAGGCTAGGTAAGGTTTGTAGGAAGAATACACGTAAAAGAAGGAGGATTCTCTCCCAGGAACCACTTATGCCCACTGCCCACAGACTCTCCTTCCCCACATGCCTATCCCACCCCAAGAGTATACACCTTCTCTTTCATCTAGACAGTCCTTTGGCTACTAACCTCCCTTGCCTTGGGCTTCAACAATAGACCGGACCAGAAATCTCTGAGCTCTATGGCAGCTACAGGGTTCCTTCCTGGAGCTCTCTCCTTCCTCTGCGCACTCTCTAACCTGGATAGAGTTGCTCACAGACTTGGTAAAACCTGCCTCTTCAACAAAAATCACCTCCCTCACCTGGAGAGAGGTTACACACAGGTCATACAACCGGTTTCCTTAATCTCATTCCCATACAAAGCAGACAAACAACAAGGCTCAGCAACGAACATACAATAACAACAAACCACACCCAACCAAGAACTACGTGGCCGCCACAGTCAACTAGGACAACAAACATGGGTTTCCCAAAACAGGTGACAGACAGACGCTTTAGCATAACAAGGCTCAGCAATTACGAGACACTTTGGGTTTCCCCAACCAACAATAAAGTACAGACTCACGACTTTGGTTTCGGAGATGCGTAATGTGTACAGAGATTCCACGCAGAAACTCCCACGGTTCAGGTAAAGGATCCATCATAAAACACCCAACAGAGGTTGATCGGGAACGCCCGCCCATTCATACGGAAGATGGAGAATGGACTCCTCGACTCAGGTGATGGATGGAGGAATTCCCAACGAACCCACTCAGATGGAACCGTCCCCGGAAAATGGGAAGCTAACAACCCCCAACACGACTCACTTCTTGGGTTAAATTGCATGCGCTTGGGTCGACACACGTCGCCCATGAGGCTACATTCGCTTCATTAGTTGGTGTGCACTTTTAGGCACGCATTCCCCCTTCCAGGGATTTGGGATCAAGAAAAACACGTTTCACACATCATTTTTAGAATAATAATTTAATATTATTCTCAAGGGTTTAATCCCCCTCAGCTTAGCCCCTCTTCCTACCTCTCAACCCTCTGTCCCTTACCCAAGATTTGTGGATTCTTAGTCCCCCATCACTCATTCATCATGGTCGGTCCACACGCAGAGATGTTTTGTATTAATATTGTGCATAATTACATGTACAAAAATCAGGCTCCTGGCCTTCAACACTTAGGCTCCCTGGTCTAATAACACATAAGCCCACCAACTTATATAAACTTGGTTCACCAGCCTATAAAACATAATTACAATTCATAATGCAATATTTATACTTTATAGACATGATTTACAACAGGGCTTGGCCTTGGGAACATTACAATCCCCTCCCCTTATTTTTGCACTGTCCTTAGTGAAACTTTACACTGCATTTGCAAGCTTTTCAAAATTTTCAAAAAGATGTGGGTACTATGCTTGCATAACATCTTCATGATCCCATGTCGCGTCCTCAGGACCATACCAGGTCCACTGGACCTTTACAAGCCCTATATCTCGATTCCGGAGATGTTTGTTTTTCCTCTCCAATATGCACACAGGATGCACTTGCAGGACACCTTCTTGTTCCACCTAAATCACATTCCAATCGATAACATGATTAGCATCTGGTATATATTTCTTAAGAAATGAAACATGAAACACATTATGTGCAGTCATGGATGCAGGTAATGCAAGCATATATGCAACTGCCCCAATCCTTTCTAGGATTTCAAATGGCCCACAAAATCTGGCTACCAACTTGGCGCAACTTCCCAGCTTCAGGGAACTCCTGTTAGCTTTCACTTTCAGGAAAACATGATCACCCACTTTGAACTCTCTGTGGGTTCTGTTCTTATCAGCATAACTTTTCTGCCTGTCCTGGGCAGTTTTCAAATTCTGCTTAACTTTTATCATTTGGCCCTCCATCTCCTTGAGCAACTCTGGCCCAACTACTGTTCTATCAGCTAGATTATCCCAGCTCACTGGAGTATTGCAATTTCTTCCATAAAGTGCTTCAAATGGGCTAATCTTCAACGATGCATGATACCCATTGTTGTAGGCGAATTATACCAAGTGCAGGTAGTCTTCCCATCTTGATGGTTTGTTCATCACATACATTCTCAGTATGTCTTCTATTACTCTGTTCACCCTCTCTGTCTGTCCATCAGAGTCAGGATGATAAGTTGTACTAAAGTTCATATTCATTCATAATCCTTTCCAAAAATTCGAGGTGAATTTCGGGTCTCTTTCGGACACAATCGTTTTAGGAATTCTGTGCAATCGTGCCACTTCCCTTATGAAAATATCAGCAACATCTGTTGCCTTGTGAGTAGTTTTCAGTGGAATAAAATGGGAAGCTTTTGTAAGCTTGTCCACCACCACCATGATTGAATCATGTAGCTTGGTTTTTCTAGGCAATCTCGTAATAAAATCCATCGTTACTACTTCCCACTTCCACTCAGGAACGGGTAAAGGTTGCAGCAACCCTGCTGGGTGCCTATGCTCAGCTTTAACTTTCTGGCACTCCATACATCTGGCAATGTATTAAATGATCTATATCTTCATACCTGACCAAAAGTAATGGCTCTTGACCGCTGCTACTGTTTTCTGATATGCAGGGTGCCCTGCATAAGGCACATTATGCATCTCCTGCAAAATCATCTGTTTCAAGCACTGGACATTGGGTACAAATTTTTGTTCTTGTACAGTAGTATTCCATCTGTTTCCAATTTATAAATTTCCATCTTTTGTGGCATCTTACCCTGCTGTAGCTTGGCTACCAATTCTCTGTACTGCAGATCTACATTTGCAGCCTCCAGAATTATGCTTTTAATACCAGGAAGATACATGCTAATGGTTGTAGCATGTAATTCATGCACCCTCCTACTCAGTGCATCAGCCACTTTATTCTCCTTTCCTTTGATATGCTTGATCTCAAAGTCGTACTCACATAGAAATTCCAGCCACCTACTTTTTCTAGTGTTTAAGGTTGGTTGATCAAACAAATATTTTAGACCGTTATGGTCTATTCTGAGTTCAAACCTCCTTCCCATGAGGTAATGCCTCCATTTCTTTAGAGCATGAACTATGGCTTCCAACTCCAAGTCATGGGTTGCATAGTTCTTATCGTGCTCTTTTAATTTCCTAGACTCATAATAGATTACGAATCTATTCTGACTGAGGACCCCTCCTAGTCCTTCTTTGCATGCATTAGTGCATACTATGAAATCTGCATTTGGATCTGCAATCCTCAGGATTGGAGCACTGATTAACAGTTGCTTCAATCGCTGGAAACTTTCCTCACATCCCTCTGTCCAATGAAACTGTTTCCCCTTTCTTTGTAAGGAAGTGATAAGGTGAGCTATCTTGGAAAACCCTATGATGAACCTTCTGTAATAACCAGCCAATACCATGAAGGATCTAACTTCCATTACATTCCTTGGCGCTGACCATTCTCTAATGGCTTCAATCTTCTTAGGGTCTACCGCTATCCCATCCTTCGAGATAATATGTCCCAAGTAATGGATCCGTTCCTGATAGAATGAGCACTTTCTCAACTTGGAATACAGTTGGTTCTCTCTTAGCACCTGCAACACCATCCTCAGATATTGTTCGTGTTCTTCTTCGGTCCTGGAATACATCAGAATGTCATCCAGGAAGACGATGACAAACTTGTCTAGATAGTCCTTGAATACTCCATTCATCAAGCTCATAAAAACAACGGGTGCATTTGATAGTCCAAACGACACCATTGTGAACTCGTAATGACCATACCTTGTTCTAAAGGCAGTCTTGTTGATTTCTTCATCTTTTATTCTTACTTGGTGATATCCCGATCTTAGATCTATTTTCGAAAATATCTTTGCATCCTTCTACTGATCGAAGAGATCATCAATCCTTGGCAGAGGATACTTGTTCTTCACTGTTACTTTGTTCAATTTCCTGAAATCGATGCACAATCTCAGCATTCCATCCTTCTTGTTTACGAACAGGACTGGGGCACCCCAAGGCGACACGCTTGGGCGTATATACCCCTTCTTCAGAAGTTCTTCAAGCTGCAGCTGCAACTCTTTCAGTTCTGGCGCACTCATCCTGTACGAAGCCTTTGACACTGGCGCTGCTCCAGGCATCAAGTTTACAGAGAAATCAATATCCCTTTTCGGAGGTAGTCTAGGTACTTCCTGGAATACATATTCGAACTCTTTAAGTACCTCATGATCCTCAATACTTGGCACCTTATCCTTAGGCGTTTCCCCCACTTGGGCTGCAAATAATTGACAGCCTTTTCTGTAGCACTTCTTTAGCTGCATTGTTGAGATTTCTCTAACAGTAACAACTCTAGGAATTCCTTGGATGACTCACTGATTCCCTTCTTCATCTAAGCAAGTGAAGGCCTCGTTTCAACAGTCCAAGATGGCATGGTGTTGGTCCAACCAGTCCATCCCAATTAGACAATCATAAGAGCCTAACGACAAAATGTTCAAATTGGCCTTCATGCTCAGTCCATTCATGTCTACAGAACAGGACTTGACTAACTCCACGACTTTCCTCTTGGTTTTTGTAGCTAGCTGCACTAACCAAGACTTTTCATGTTTTCTTCTTATCAATTGCAAACTTTCTACCACTCTAGGGTTTATATAACTATGGCTAGCCCCTGAATCAACTAAAATAGTAAATGGTTGGTTTTTTATCATACCTTCTACTTCAATCATGTGCAACTAATACTTAGCTTGCTTATTGTCTAGGGTTGCGTAGATCCTTGGAATTCTATTTCCCATGTCCTCCACTGTTTCAGCTTTCTGAACATTGTGAAGAAATCTTACTTTATTATTTATGTGGGGGCAATCTCTGTACCTATGGTTTTCTTTACAACCCCAACATTCCATAGGTGGATGCCTTGACATTTTCCCACTCACTTCAACCTTCCTGGGCTCTCTAAGAGACGGTTGTTCTTGAGGACTGTTTCTGAAAAAGGGTAGTTTATTTTCCTTCTGCCTCTGTTCTTTCTTGAACTTTTTCTGGTCATCCCAAGCCTTCTGAAAGGTAGGATTTTCTCTTTGTTGTTCAAATAAGCACTTCTCTCTTCTTATCGTTTCTTCCATAGTCTTTGGGTCATCATACCGAATCTTATCCCCAATAGGAGGCGGTAATCCACTCAGGTACCTATGAATCTTGACAGACTCATCTTTGATGAACGAAACATACTTCAGTAATTCCAAAAACTTTCGCTCATACTCATCAATGGTCTTGTTGTCCAGCTTGAGTTCAAAGAACTCTTTCATCTTTCTGTCATAATATCTTTTAGTTAAGTATTTCCTCTCGAAATACCTCTTGAATTCTTGCCATGTGATGTCCCTTTCCCTGATGTGTTTCATCTGCACAAGTTGATCCCACCACATGGATGCCTTTCCCTTAAGTTGATACATGGAAATCATGCCCTCTACATGAGAGGAATAATTCTACAGTTGAAAGTATTTCCTCATACCCAACAACCAAGTTTTGACATCTTCCTCCTTCTTATGTTCTCCATTGAATGTTGGAGGCTTGATCTTGTTCATTTACCCTTTCAATTCATCCATCCCAGATCTCCTATTCTTTCTGGTAGGAAATGGGCTTGAACTACTGTGTGCTTTCTTTTCCTCTTAAGGGTCCTGCGACTCTCTGTCTTGCTTGAGTCACTCTCCTTTTTCAATTTCTTTTCTATTCTTTCCAGATTCTTCAACATCCTTAAGTTGAATTCACCCTACCTATCCCTGACTTTCATGAGCTTTCAGCTATCATCTCAGCGAGCCTGGGCATCTCTCTGCAATCTTTCAATGATTTTCATCATATGTCCTTTTTTATCCATCTCTTTTCCTTGCCCATTAGATTTTGACCCTTCGACTCCCAAGTTGACATTCCTTCCTTCTCTTTCATTCTCTGAATTGGAGGCAATCCACACCTCTTCCATTCTCTACTCTCAACGACAACCCTATTCGGTTATGGCACTTGCTAAGCTTCTGCAAACACACGTCCAGACAATAGGGATTTTTCAGGTCGTCATTCTTAGCAAATTCCACACATTCAAAACCATTCTGATTTAAGAAAATGCTTTGAATTCACAAATTTTCTGAGTTCTGCTTGGCTCTGTAATTTTCGGGTGATAGCTCCTTCTTTCTCCCTACCCTCATAACCAAAGGTCGTGACCAAATGCTAGACTACTAGGTGCTACTCGGGCTTTCAACCTTCGAAGAGTTTAAGGCACACACATCTATCTCCTGGAGTTTCGATTTACCGAATTTGCATGAATCGGGTGGATTGACAATCCACATTTATCCAACATCCAATGGTTAAAATCCACTACGGTTCTTCCTTCTTCGAAGATTTTAGGACTTCGGGACTTTGGGTTTCAGGGTTTCGATCCTCAAGGCTCTCATACTCGCTTCCCTCTCCAACCCCCGACTTCTGAATATTCGATTTCCTTACCCTCCAGGCCCTCAACTCAACTGTCGCCCACCAAGGTAGTGACAGATGGTGTCCTTAAGAAGGTCCACCTCACTCCCAACGATGTCGTGGGGCCCCACTACTTTCACTTTTCATTTCAGAGTTTCGGGCATAAGGAGTTCGTGCATCCACACATCTCGAACTTTCGTTTGCCGAAATTCCAAAATTACGGTCTATCATCTACTTAATCCAATAGTCCTAATTCCCCACGATCTGATGACTCAGATCTCATCGGCATTTCGCGTATCTGGATTTTGTGTGTCATGAGGTTGAAGGATTTTCCACCTTCGTCCTCCCTATTCCTGAAATGTCGATTTCTTCCTAGACAATTAACGGTCTAGATCTCTCTTAGATCGACGGTTGTGATCCAATAGTGAATTCGCATTTCGTGAATTCTCATGAACTCACCCTTAGACCATTTCAAGTCACGAGTCAGCAAAAGGTTGATCGCTCTCCACACGTCCTTTCTGATGGATGGTCTTGACGAATTCGGGATTTCACGTATCGCGATTTCCACACTCCTGTGCAACTCCAAAGGGTTTTAAACCTCGTGCACGTTCTCCAGATTTGATGGTTGTGAGGGTTCTCCTTTCCTCCTGAACAAATTCTATGGCTCCAACACTTCTGGTGTGGAGTTCTCTCTCTCTCCCTATGGCCATATACCACACCGGCTGCAGTTTTATAAAACCGCTACACCTCCTGAGCTTTGTAACATGGTCAAGTAGTCCATTGACACTCATAAACATTCTGAGGTCTGAAATTAGTCCTCCAGACACAATTTCTTCTCAAAACCTCGGTCCAAAGACCACTTATCCGGCCCATCCATGCTTAGCGTTGAAACTAGGCTCTGATACCATACTGTAACGCCCCCGACCATCAACCCCATGGTCGGGCCAACGCTACTATGTGAAAAAACACTTCTGTAACACATTATGCATTCTAATGAACTTAAAACGCTTAATTATAGTTAAACACAGAATTGCTGCTAGCATTTCAGAGTTAATGGAAATAACAATAATTCATATGCACAAAAAAATACGTGATAACGTTGCAAGAATCACAGTTATGCAATTTAATTAATTACAGAATTAAAAAACATAGTGACACTTATCTTTGAAACTGTCACGCACCACCAACTACGTGTAGACCTTCCACGAACCTCCCAGCCTTAGACCACGCTGCTCATCACTCTTAGCAGTAGGTCACCCCCGAGCTGGGACTAAGCTCCACCAGGTAAGGAATCCTAGGCTAGGTAAGGTTTACAGGAAGAATACATGTAAAAGAAGGAGGATTCTCTCCCAGGAACCACTTATGCCCACTGCCCATAGAATCTCCTTCCTCACATGCCTGTCCCACCCCAGGAGTATACACCTTCTCTGTCACCTAGACAGTCCTTCGGCTGCTAACCTCCCTTGCCTTGGGCTTCAGCAACAGACCGAACCGGAAATCTCCGAGCTCTGTGGCAGCTACAAGGTTCCTTCCAGGAGCTCTCTCCTTCCTCCGTGCACTCTCTCACCTGGAGAGAGTCACTCACATGCTTGGTAAAACCTGCCTCTTCAACAACAATCACCTCCCTCACCTACAGAGAGGTTACACACAGGTCATACAACCGGTTTCCTTAATCTCGCTCCCGTACAAAGCAAAAAAACAACAAGGCTCAACAACGAACATACAACAACAGAAAACCACACCCAACCAAGAACTGCGTGGCCGCCATAGTCAATTGGGACAACAAACACAGGTTTCCCAAAAGAGGTGACAGACAGACGCTTCAGCATAACAAGGCTCAGCAATTACGAGACACTTTGGTTTCCCCAACCAGCAATAAAGGACAAACTCACGGCTTTGGTTTCAGAGATGTGTAAGGTGTACAAAGATTCCACGCAGAGACTCCCACGGTTCAGGTAAAGGATCCAACATAAAACAACCAATAGAGGTCGATCGGGAACGCCCACCCGTTCAGATGGAAGATGGAGAATGGACTCCCCGACTCAGGTGATGGATGGAGGAATGCCCAATGAACCCACTCAGACGCAACTGTCCCCAAAAATGGGAAGCTAACAACCCCTGACACGACTCACTTCCTGGGTTAAATTGCATGCGCTTGGGCCGACACACATCTCCCATGAGGCTGCATGTGCTTCATCAGCTGGTGTGCACTTTTAGGCATGCGTTCCCCCTTCCAGGGATTTGGGATCAAGGAAAACACGTTTCACACATCATTTTTAGAATAATAATTTAATATTATTCTCAAGGGTTTAAGCCCCCTCAACTTAGCCCCTCTTCCTACCTCTTAACCCTCTCTCCCTTACCCAGGCTTTGTGGATGCTTAGTCCCCCATCACTCATTCATCGTGGTCGGTCCACACGCATAGATGTTTTGTATTAATACTGTGCATAATTACATGTACAAAAATCAGGCTCGTAGCCTTCAACACTTAGGCTCCCTGGTCTAATAACACATAAGCCCACCAACTTATATAAACTTGTCTCACCAGCCTATAAAACATAATTACAATTCATAATGCAAGATTTATACTTCATAGACATGATTTACAACAGGGCTCGGCCTTGGGGACATTACAATCTTGAGGAGGGGGAGCGACTCTTCCATTCATAGATGTGGGTGAGGGGACCCCACTGCAATTTATTGTTCATAGTGGAAGCCAAAAGAACATCATCTTAGCAGAGGTTGTCAAGCAGTTGGATTTTCCAACAACACCACACCGACATCCATACAACATCGAGTGGCTTCATCAAGGTCAATATCTTCGTGTCATCCAGCAGTGTCGCCTATCCTACGACATCAAGCCCTTCAAGGATGAGGTATTGTGTGATGTTGCCCCACTGGAAGTATTTGATGTTCTATTAGGCCGACCATATATGTGTAGGTGTCATGTTGTTTATAAGTCTCGACCCCGTAGTGTCATTGTTACTCTGGGGGTCAACTATACAAGACACCAGAGGTAGTTCCGACTATTGTCCCACCAAAACAATGTCACAAAGTAATCTCTCATACTGCAAAGTTTATCTTCTTCACATTTTGATCAGAAGGTAAACAGAAGGAGACTGCAACCATTGAAACCTCAACCCAAGACCTTTCTATCCAATAGAAGCAGATCAAAAATATTGTAGAAGAGTCCCAAGATGTTCTTGTTGCACCTACAGGGGTGCCTCCACATTGTCCAGTCAAGCAAGATTATAACAGAACCCTTCATACTCTTCATGTTACATCTTCACCGACATATTCCTCCCACACTCAAGTAAATCATGTAGCTAGATTGGTTGAACATATCCAACCCCTCCAACAACAGGTTCATGACAACCTTCAACAAGTTAAGCAGGACAACTTCTTCAACACGGCAAGCAATGCACCCAGATTAAGATTTAGTAGAAGTCTCCCCATCTCCCATGTGAACCTGATGCAATGGGGACCATTGCTTTCTAAGTGTTGGGTATGTGTTATATTCTTTGCATGAGTAGTAGTGTTTTCATTGCACCTAAAGCACAGGGGGGTTTGGGAATTTTTTTTCCTTGGGAAACGTGTTGCATTTTTGCCTCATTTTTCATGTTGCCTCAATTTTTGTGTCCATTGTTGGGAGTTTTTTTGGCACATGGTTGTTTGCTGATGGGTTTTTATTTCCAGTTAAGGAATTAGAGTTGTTGACTAATCCAAGTCATTGGGTTAGGGATTTGGATGTCATTGGCTCCTATATGTATATTGTATTGTAAATAATGTATCACCATGAATGAATATAGAATATGTTGGTTTTCCCGGTTTGGGTTTCGAGGGGAAAAATCTCTGTGTAATGTTTGTATTTTCCATTGTATATTTTATGTTCTTTTACTGAAAATATGTTTGCACTAAATATTGTACAAAGTTAAAATCTACACTAAGGGGGGAGGAATGATCCACATGGATCTCAGTGGCCATTCACCTTTGAGCCTGTGGTTTTGATAAACCATGATATTCACCCTTTTGATGGGGAATGGAATGCAATGTCATCTTCATTTGTTAATTATAGACATCATGTAATAATTTCCTAGTGGCCTATGGAATTTTATAAACTTAGTCCAATTTATCTCACATGCATCATGAAAATTGTTCTCCTCTCACTCTCTCATATATAATTGAGGTGAAGGAGGCCCTTTAAGCATGCAATGGAGTGTGATGTAAAGCTTGTTGCGAATGAAGCATAGTAAACATCTCTTTCTTTTTAGAGATAGGCTACCCCATTCTGCGAGTTTGTGTTCTACATTGTTTTTCTCTCTTGTTCATTCTACTCAGACGGACGCATGTAGAAGTCACATCTCTTCTCAGAGATATCTACCACCATTTGAGAAAGTTGTTTTCAGTACTGCAGTTTTATAGTTTCATCCTATTTTCTTTATTCAATAGAAGTTATTGATCACTGATATCTGTTGTTGTTCTCTGTATCTCCATGTTATTGTATTCAGTCTGTTATTCATTTTGTTCCGCTCATAAATCAGAATCACAATTTCAACTTGTTGGATCACAATCATCTTCATCTTCTATTATCATTCATGTCTTCTTGGAGAGATTGTTGTTTGACACGTGGAAATGCTTCATTCCTTTTCTCTTGGAGTTTCTTTATTGTAGTTATCTCTATGTTTGTTTCACTTGTTTCTAAGCGATGTGTGTGAACGACTTGGAGACAGATTGATTCAAAAGATTATTACGCTATTTTGAGTTGCTTGGCACTTCATCATGAGCATATTGATGTTGTTATTGCTAGTTATTATACATTGATCCTTGATGGTAGCATGTGTCTTCTCCTTGCACCTTATTGAGGATCTAGTTACATCTTATTGATGGTTTCTACATTGTTCCACCCAACAGTAAATTAGATTATGGATTGATTGGAAAGTAATGCATGCATTAATAGACAATGAAGGTGTGTAAAAATTCAACCCTCCAACTATCATTGACAAAAATACCTTTCAAACACGAATTACATCATGCAACGACTACTAGTGCAATGATCATAAATTATATTGGTTATGGGAGTGCTTGCGTAGACAACTCCATTATGGAATATGATAAAATTCTAGCAAATAGACCCACTCTTCAAGAAAAAATGGGGTTGAATCCAACTAGATTATTGGGGGTAGCTTGACTTTTGCATGCTAAAAGTTCCATGGATCGTAGAACCTTTCCCCAAGAGGTTTTGCCCCATTTTAAATTGAATCGGATGCTCATAAAATCGATCGTAGTTCTAGATTGGCTGGAAATTTAAATTGTTAGGTCACTAGATTCTGGTAGGGGCGGGAAGAATGCCACATGAATACAATGCTCCATTATGGAATAGATTAAACTTGTAACAAATATTCCCACTATTCAATCAAAAAATGGGGTTCAATCCAATTAGATTTTATGGGTAGCTTGAGTTTTTCACAATTGAAGTTCCATGTGTTTTAAACCCCCNTACGTATTTCCCCATTTTAAATAGATCCAGATGCTAAAAAAATCGATCGGAGTTTCGGATTGGCTAGAAATTCAAATTGTTTAGTCATCGGATTTTGACAGGGGAAGGAAGAATGCTACATGAATACATTGCTCCATTATAGACTAGGCTAAACTTATATCAAAGAGACCCACTTTTCAAGAAAAAAGTGGCATTGGATCCGACCACATTTTCAAGGGAGCTTGAGTTTCACATAATCAAAGTTCCATGTGTTTCAAAGCCTTGCCCATAGGAAGTTTGCCCCATTTTAAACCAACCTAAATTGTTTGAAATTCGATCAATGTTTTGGATTAGATAGAAATTTAAACTCTTAGGTCATAAGATTTCGACAGGGGAGGGAAGGATGCTACATGAATATATTGCTCCGTTTCGAAAAGACTGTATGTTTGCAGCCTATTGCCTTTCCTTTCATGCATAAAGTATAATTAAATATAAATTCAATTGAGTATTGTATAATAAATGGGGTAGTCTATTTATGTACCATTCTTCCCCGTCCTCTCGATATTTGATGATCTAAAATTTTAAATTTCTAGCCAAACCAGAGATTGATTTTCTAAGCATCTAGGTGGGTTTAAAATGGGGTGAAATCCTTGGGGAAAAGGTTCTAAAACACATGGAACTTTGATTGTGTGAAACTTAGTCCACCCCTTAAAATCTCGCAAGATTCAACACCATTTTTCCCTAAAAAGTGGATTTGTTTGCTACAATTTAACATATTCCATAATTTAAATTATGACGTGGTCAAATTAGAATAGGGGAAGGGAAGAATGCTACATAAATAGACTAATGGAGTAGGGAGCAGTCTATTCATGTTACATTCTTCCCTCCCTTGTAGATTATGGCATAGTCTATTCATGTAGCATTCTTCACTCCCCTGGTGGAATCTCACGACCTAACAATTACAATTTACCTAAACTCCAATTGATTTTATGAGCTTCTTGATCGGTTTAAAATGGGGCAAAAGATTTGGGGGCAACGTTCTAAAATGCATGGAACTTCGATTGTGCAAAACTCGGGGCACCCTTGAAAATCTAGCCAAATTCAACCCCATCTTTTTATTGAAAAAATGCGTAGTTTTGTATAAGTTTACTCTATTCAATAATGGAGTAGTCTATTCATGTAGCATTCTCCCCTCCCCAACTGGAGTGAGACGACCTAGCAATTTAAATTTATGGCCAATCTAGAACTATTTTATGAGCATCCTAGTTTGTTTAAAATGAGGCAAAACCCTTGAAAACAAGGTTTTGAAATGCATGAAACTTTGATCATACAAAACTCAGAATACCAGTGAAAATATGGTGGGATTCAACTCCATTTTTTGCTTGAATAATTAGATTGTTTGCTACCAGTTTAGTCTATTATGTCTATTCATGTAGCATTCTTACATCCCTTATCATAATTTCATGTAGCATTCTTACATTCCTTATCATAATTTGATGAACTAACCATTTAAATTTTCGGATGATCCAAAATTTTGAAGATAGTGCTCCATTTATTATAATTTAAGTAGTCGATTTTATAGTTCATTATACTTTATGCAAAAGGAAGGGCAATAGGGTACAACATACGTCTTTTCAAATCAATGTGGCCAGTGAACCTTCAGAAAACGCGGCTCGAAATCAATGTTGCCGGTGAATCTTCAGAAAACGCGGCTCGAAATGAATGTGGCCACTGGCCGGTAAACCTTCAGAAAACGCGGCTATCCTCCCGAGTCCCGTGAGAGCCAAAAGGTCAACCGAGTAGTAATTATGGTCAGTGGGTGCAGCGTTCACTACTCCATTGGCTATGCTAGGTCTCTAAGTCTATATCTGCTTCATTTAATACAACCAACAAGTGTCTCTGTCTGTGTCTCTTTAATTTTAGCTTGCAGTCTCCACGTTACATCTTGGTGGGAAATTAAATGAAATTTGCATCTTGGTGGGAAATTAAATGAAATGTGAATAAAAGAAGGCCATCACCGTCGATATAATCATTAATTAATCCATTCGTTATTGCTATATAAGGGCGTTAACTGCAACGTATCATCAGAGTCTTCTCACTCTTCTAGTGGCAATCTGTGCACTACTCATCACCGAGTTGTGGGCAATCTGTGCACTACTCATCATCGAGTTGAGAAGGAGGAGGAGCTTGGATCGAATATGGCACTCGTGATGAAGATGAATATGAATAGAGTGCTTCTTATCGTTCTGGGAGTGTTAGCAGCGGCGGCTTCTACTTGTCATGTAAATGCAACTAGAAACTTAAAGAGTGGAGTACATGACCGTCCATATAAACCCGACAACTTTATCGGAAGCGGAGGAGGAGGAGGACTTGGTGGCGGTGGAGGCTTGGGCGGAGGAGCTGGTGGTGGTGCGGGAGGAGGCTTGGGCGGAGGTGCTGGAGGTGGCGCGGGAGGAGGCTTGGGCGGAG
>JZKD02S1150176.1:239461-251548 GCA_000966675.3 Picea glauca
TGATCATACTCATTAATATATTAATATAATTTATTTCATAAATTATAAATATTTATAATTACCTGCATATTGTACGTTATAACTAATATTTAATATTGGTGAATTGTGTTTTTTTGATTCAGTTGCTCTAGAGTGGGATGCACTGCATTTATACATTGAAAACAATCTTGATTGGATGAATGTATGGATTGAAAGTGTAACAACCCTGGTTAAATAGTTGCATAGGGTTTATTAAGTATAATTAATTAGATAATTAACTGTCCTAATATGGTTTTAGTTAAACAATGATTAGTTATTAATAATAATATATATATATTTTTATTAATTAATTGTTTATAACTGTTGATTGATTAATTAATTAATTAATTAACTTATTAAAGGTTAGGGTAATGAATTAAGAGCTTAATAAATTTTAAATTATTTTTATAAGACTTTACATATGTAGGGGGGAATGAAGCATGGGATGGAAGGATAAGGTAATAAAGGAATCGGATAAGGGAATAAAGGAATGGGATAAGGTAATGAAGGGGGGGATAAGGTAATTAATAGAGGATATGGAGTCGGTGAATGGGGGGAGATATGACTAGGAAGAGTCCTACGGGAGAGGATTATGAAAATTTGGGGGAGGAGCATTATTGGGGGAGGAGGTCTGTATTTATGTTGTATATTTTTATGGTTTTGAGGAGTTTGGTTTTGGAGTTTTGGTGAACCATTACATGGGGCACTGGGTTGCTGGGGGTTTTGGGCTCGGGGGCCAGGAATCCTCACGGAGTCCTGGAGCTAGGGAGCCGGATAGGCTACTCCTAGTTGGTAGTGAGGAAAACTTGGTTTTGTGCACAGTTTCAGCTTGGACAAACAGAGTTGGGAAACAAATCACTTGATAGGTATTTTTCTTCGTTATTATGGCATGTTCATGATTGTATGATGTTTCAATATGTTATTTATGCTGTGTATCTTATTCAATATATCATTTATATCATGCTACCCAAAGCGAATTTTGCTGAGTCATAAATTGTAAAATGTTATTTTGCTGATGATATTCTGTTGAACAAATTATAATAGAAATGTTATATTTAATTATTTAACAAATTCTAGGATCTGTTAGAAAGAACCTTACACAGGGTATCAGAGCTTCAGTTTGAAGCACTGGAGCCTTAAGGGCCTACCCACCTACCCGCATGTGAGAAGGACAGTTTAGGAATGGAACTGTTCCAACCCTGAATTTTAAAAAAAAACCTATAATAGTTATATTGAAACCCTGAAACCTTTAATTAGATGAAAATCTGGGGCCAAGGGCCTACCCACCTACTTAGAATCGACCCAGAAATAAACCAAAAAACCTTAGAAACGGTTGTAAGTTTGAAGGAGGCCTATTCAACTTCAGACCTATAAGAAGCCTAGCCTATAAAAGCTTCAAAACTGTGAGAAGTCTCACCTATAGAGAGTGATATTTTATATAATGAACAACTAAAAATAATAATAATAGAGTATATATATATATATATAGTATTGTGTGTGTTCGAAGTGTTATAATCCATAACACATATCGATTTCATCAACCAAGTCACTTGTCAAGTACAAACCAGTCACATAAAATATATGTGTAAAAAAAAAAATATCTGCGTAAAGTATTAGCATTAAACCCAATCTCTAAGTCCACGGGCCAAGCACCCAAGAGGTATACCAAATCGCTTACTTAGTTCAGCTACCTCCAACATGAGATTCCGTGGCCTTTAGCTCACGGCCTACCTTGACCTGCTTTGCTCTCCTTTGCACGACTTCAACTTGGCACAACAAATCCTTGTCGGCCTTCACCTCACGACCTCCTCTGCAATAGTATGATTGGACTTTTCTAGAACCCACCGAAAAAAAAAACCCTCGTCGACCTTTACGTCACGGTCTCCTCTGCAAACAAATAGTTCAAAACCCATCGATGTTTCTTTTCTTTGTGCAGATAGAAGTCGCACCAAAAAAAAAAACCTTCTTTTCTTTGCACGAATAAAAGTCGCACCAAAAAACCCTCGTCGACTCGATTTCTCTTTCCTCTGCGCACAAAAAAATGACTTGGCACAAAACCCTTGCTTTGACTCGGTTTCTCTTCCTCCGTGGGTGGAAAAATGACCAGAAGACTAGAACCCCCGACTTGATTTTACTATCCTCTGCATGCTAAAAAAATGAGTACACTCAACAACAAAAATTGGTTCTAAATATCCTCCATGAGAATCGAACTATAGACATATTCAAGCGCAAAAGTATTCCACATATCTTGCCAACCATCCGAGCTATACGAGGGGGCACCACTGTGCTCAATACAACACAAATATTAGTTCCCAAGAACAAACGCCACAACCAGACCAGCCATGACCAACGCCATGCCATGACGAGACCAGCTAGACCTCTAAGCTACGAAAGCCATCACACCAAACTAGCGGCAAGCGCACAAGCAATGGTGGAAAGGATGGGCTGCCAACACGCCAGCACCAGCACAAAGCCAATGCACCTACACCAACACACAACACATCACAATCCAATGAAAAATACCAGTGTGAAACCATCGAAGGGACGAGCCCACAAAGGATGTAAAGTTTAGAAATTAAAAAAAAAATTACAACAGCAACCCGTCACCAACTTTCCAGTATGAATACTAAGCGCCAGAGACCAAGACACATTGCACCCTAGTGTTGAACGCGTCAAAGCCAGTGACCAAGACCCCGCGCCAAGCCACGAAGGAGGAGCTCATGGGGGGCTGGTGCACTGCACATTGCCCACAGGGAGGAGCCTGTGACGGTGCATGGCCAAACCCACAGAGCCATTACACCTCCCATCTAATGAAAAATAAGAAAAATAAGAAAACAAAAATGAAACTTTGGAGGCAGACCACTTTTGCCGAATAAAGAGATGCGTTTAGGGTTTGGGGAAGGCAGAGCATGTAGGGTTTGGGAATGAAGAGCAAAAAGGGACACGTGGGCCTCATGCGAGGACCCACGATTCCCATATAATGTATAATGAAACAACGATGCCCATACGATGCCCATATGCCCATATAATGAAACTAATTTAATTTAATTTTTTTTTTNAAATTTAATTTTTTTTTTTTTTTATTACTTATTATTTTAATTAGTTTATATTCAAACCAAAGAGTAAAGTTTAAATTTGAATTAGTTCTAAATTTTAGAATAAAAATTAAATTTTTATTAAAGTTTTAATTTTTTTAAAGAAAAGTTTTATTTAAATTTTAAAGTTTTAAATCTTAAAGAGCAAAGTTTAATTTAAAAAAAAAAAAGAACAAAAAAAAGAAAGGGGGGTAATTAGGTTTAAGCTTTAATTGAGTTTAAGCCCTAAGTTAAATAATAAAATATTAGTTAAGCTTTAACTATATATTCAAATTTTGCTTAAAACGAAATTAAAGTAGTCTGTTAGTAACTAATTAACTAGATTGATTAATTAACTAAGTGAGTGATCAATGTTAACGATAAATTATGATTAGAAATCACGTTAGTTAGTTTTAAGCGAAAAAGTTTAAAGGACTTAGACCAGGATAATCGGGAGGGCTTTCATGCGCACTAGGTAGGTAAGTTAGAGAAATTGGCGAGTATGGCGCAAAGCTAGCATAGCTACGAGGCGAGAGGGTCAATAGTTTTCTTAGGTAGTGACACCAAGTTTAGACGCTTAAACCTAACCTAGCCACTCCCCTAAAGAGAGTAACGTCTGTTTACAGATATGTAAAAAAAAACTTACGCCTAACCCTGTTTTCTAGTTAAGTTGTGCAAATGTGAAACGTCCTTGAACTCAGCCTGGCAACTTTGGTTGATGCAAGTTAAATCATACAGGATGGTTAGGACTTGAGGGAATCGAGGCAGAGGAGCATCATCGCAGGCACCACCAACACCGCCAACGCCGCCACCACCATCGCCAGAACTAGCTCTCATACTGTGCTCTTTGGAGGCCATAAATGAGACTTTAAAGGGGCGACAACCAACAGGGATCGAAGTGGAACCCCCACCATATGGAACGGGTAATCCAGAAGCGTCGAGGGATTCAAGGGGAGGACCTCCACCCGAAGACATCACTAGAGAACTGCAGAAGATTAAACTTCCGGAGTTTGTTGAGGGTCACGCCAGTGAACGCACAAAAGCATGGTTGGAAGGCATGACAAGGTGTTTTTCCTTAAGGGACTATGCATCCACCTCAAAGGTGAAGATGGCGATTTTTCAGTTAAGAGAGAGCGCCTTGAACTGGTGGGGCAACCTGGAAAGACAACTGCATCTTACCTCGGACACCGTATCTTAGGAACTTTTCGAGGAGAGGTTCCGAAAGAAATATCTGCCAGCTTACTATGAGGAACAATAGGTAGGAGCGTTTCATGCTTTAGTACAGGGAAACAAAACCATAGAGGAATATGAGATTAGGTTTATGGAATTGGTCAAGTATGTTTCATATATGGATAATGACCAACGACAGGCAGAACACTTTGTCTATGGGTTGAACCCTAAGATAAGAGCTATGGTGCGGATGTGGAAACCGTCTTCAGTAGCGGAAGTTGTAGAAAATGCGGGTTATGCGGAGGAACACATGAACTTAACCAAAGGTATGAGACCGACCTTTCTACATCGTCCTGGATTCGTAGGGAAGGCCCCTAGGACATTTCCCAGGGGAGAGGGCTCAAGGCTACCTCCATATGGTAACAGAGTCGCACCAAGGACGGTAGCCACAGGGATTTCAATGGAAGTGAGTGCAACATCTCGTTCATCACCAATGACGCAGACAGGTCCATGGCCATCTCAGGGAACAACTAGTAGGAGCAGGGGTTCCAGGGGAAGGAACTCATTTCAGAGACAATCACATAACAGTGCGCAGGTTCAATCCCGTTTTACCTGTTGGGGATGTGGAGGACCCCATTACCAACGTGACTTCCCAGAGTTACAATCAGGATTTGTGCATATAGAAGGAAAGGCCTCGATGGGAAGAGCAAGTAGAAACCATCAGATTTACGCAGTGGTTAATAATCGTCAGGCCGAACATCAATCCACGGTGGTGGAGTCATCAGGTACACTAAATCATATCAATGTAAAGATTTTATTTGATTCTGGTGCTACAGATAGTTTCATTTCACAATCTGCATTAGAAAATAGTGGGTTGGCAACCTACGAGCATGATGACTTTAAACAAGTCGAGATGGCTACGGGGGAAAAACAAGCGATAGGACCTAGCGTTGATAATTATATAGTAGACCTGGGAGTGTGTATTACCAGGTTGAAGGTATATGTCACTACTCTCGGGGCATATGACCTAATCATTGGAATGGATTGGTTAGAAGCTCATCGAGCTTTGGTAGATTGTTTCGCAAAAAAGGTGCTCTGTGTAGACGACGAAGGAAGGCCAGTGGAGATCCAGGGTGTATGGAGAAGGGTGTCATTATGCTTTATCTCAATTATGAAGGTTAAGAGATGCTTGAGGCAAGGGTGTCGACTATATGTAGTGGAAGAAGTGAATGAAAGGAAGGGACCCTCATTAGATCAGTATCCGGTATTGTCATAATTTAAGGATGTTTTTCAGAGCGAGTTACCGGGGTTACCTCCTGAGAGGGAGCTTGATTTTAATATTGAGGTAAAACCTGGTGCAGAACCAATTTCCAAAACTCCGTATCGGATGATAGCACCGGAACTTTGTGAATTGCAAATGCAGTTAAAAGAGTTACTGGACTTAGGGATAATAAGGTCAAGTGTCTCACCTTGGGGTGCACCAGTAATTTTTGTAAAGAAGAAGGATGGGTCCTTACAATTGTGTATAGACTATAGGGACTTGAAACGTGCTACAGTGAAAAGTAGGTACCCAATGCCATGGATAGATGACCTCTTCGATCAGATGAAAGGAGAAACAATATTCTCAAAGATTGATTTGCGATCAGGGTATCACCAGTTAAGGATTAAGGAAGGTGATATTCCTAAAAATGCCTTTTGAACTCAGTTTGGACATTACGAGTTTGTTGTAGTACCTTTCGGATTGACCAATGTGCCAGCAGTATTCATGAGCCTCATGAAAGGCGTATTCCAGAAGTACTTAGACCGTTTTGTACAAGTCTTTCTAGATGACATCCTCATCTATTCCAAGAACGAAAGAGAACACGAGGAACACTTGCGAGTGGTGTTGTCCTGCCTTAGGGAGAACAAATTGTATGGGAAGTTTTCAAAGTGTTTCTTCTTCCAGAAAGAGATCCACTATTTAGGTCATATCATTTCCCATGAAGGAATCTCTGTGGACCCAGAAAAGGTAAAGGCCATTATGGAGTGGCGAGTGCCAAAAAATGCCCATGAGGTGAGAAGCTTCATGGGGATAGAAGGTTATTATCGGAGATTTTTTGAAGGATTCTCAAAAATAGCAAAACCCATCACCACTTTGCAGCGCAAGGGGGTCAGGTATTAATGGATGGAAGAATGTGATAGTGCATTCATTGAGCTTAAGAGGTTACTAACTAGTGCGCCAATTCTACGAGTGTCGGATATGGAAAAGGACTTCACGGTCTACACAGATGCCTCGAAGCAAGGGTTGGGGGCCATGCTAATGTAGGATGGAGGAGTGATAGCTTATGCGTCAAGGAAGTTGAAGAAACATAGAGAGATTTACGCCACTCATGATTTAGAGTTGGCAGTTGTAATGCTAGCTCTGAAACTTTGGAGGCACTATCTTGTGGGGCGAAACTTTGAGCTCAAAACGGCCCATCAAAGTTTAAACATCTCTTCACTCAAAGAGATCTGAATGCGAGGTAAAGACGATGGAGTGAGTTTATGAGTGAGTACAATTTTGGTATTTCGTACATCAAGGGGAAGGAAAATGTGGTCGTAGATGCCTTGAATAGGAGACCACGTGTATTCTCCTTGGTACCCTTAAAGGTCAATCTGAGGGAACATGTGTTGACGCAACTCCAATAAGTCAGTTGGTATTTAAAGGTTACTTCAAACCTCCAGAGTGGGAGGCAGTTAGATCCAAAATATGAAGGTTATAGTTTGGAAGAAGACGGACTATTGAGATATCGGGGAAGGATGTACATCCCTGAAGATGGGGATATTCGAAGCATCATATTGAAGGAATCCCATAGAGCACTTTATTGTGCGCATCTGGGTGTGAAGAAGATGTACGCAGACATGAGGAAGCTCTTCTTCTGGGTAGGCATGAAGCGCGATGTAGTCCATTTCGTCGCCAAATGCCTAGAGTGTCAACAAGTGAAAGCTAACCACCATCACCCGGCAGGCCTCCTACAACCACATGATGTTCCTATGTCCAAGTGCGAAGTCATCTCTATGGATTTAGTTGTGGGGTTGCCGCTCACATCTCATAGACACAATGCCATTCTTGTGATAGTTGATAAGTTAACCAAGAGTGCTCATTTTATTCTGGTTAGAGACACTTACGATGTCACTGATGTGGTACGTGTGTTTGTAAGTGAGGTTATCCGTTTGCATGGGATACCTAAGAAGATCATTTCAGATAGGGACTCTAGATTCACTTCTAGGTTTTGGACAAGCTTGCAGTCAGCATTGGGGACTCAGTTGAACTTAAGCACAACTTATCATCCTGAAATAGATGGGAAAACTGAGAGAGTAAATCAAGTCATGGAAGACATGCTCAAGATGTATGTCATGGATAATCAAAACCAGTGGGAGAAGTACCTACCTTTGGTAGAGTTTGCCTACAATAACAATTTTCATAGCTCCATCGAAATGCCACCCTACGAAGCTTTGTATGAAAGACCATGCAGAACATCGTTGAGTTGGGATAGATTATAAGACCGAGTAACAGTTGGGCCATAATTGATTTAAGATATGGAGGAACAGGTGATTCAAATTAGGCAGAGACTAAAGGAAGCACACGATAGGCAGAAAAGTTATGCGGATGCACACAAGACCGACCGAAGTTATGAAGTGGGAGACCAGGTTTTCATTCGTATCAAGCCTAATAAGAGTACCACATGGTTCAGGAAGGGGACAAAGTTGTCACCTCGCTTTATAGGACCATTCAGAATCCATAAGAAAATTGGACCCGTTGCCTATCGTCTCGTATTGCCACCCCACTTGCATAAAACTCATAATGTTTTTCATGCATATGTTTTACATCATTATGTTGCTGATGAATCACATAAGCTAAATTGGAAGGAATTGCAGGTATCAGACATGGGAAATCTCATGGTAGAACCGTTGCGCATATTGGACTATAGAGTCTGACAGATCAGGAACCGTCTGGTAGACCAAGTTAAGGTCCAATGGGACAAGTATAGTCCATGATCTGCTACTTGGGAAGACATTGTGACACTACGATGAGATTATCCCTCACTTTTTTGACCACCTCGAGAATATGTTTCTCGAAGGTGGAGTGTATGTAACACCACCTTTTGACTTAGACAACCAGGATTACCTGAGGCCTACATATTTTTTTTTCTATTCACAGTGAAACTATTAAATGATACACTTAAACTTTTAAGACATATGAACCTTTATGAATGTTTAAATATTATTGATGATGATGGATATGATGCGATCTACTATGTGAATGTAAATTTTATGAATGTTTAAAAATTATTGAGGATGATGGATATGATGCGATATATTGTGTGAATGAGAATCCTATGAAGGTTTAAATGCTATTAGAATGATGTTAGATATGATGCAATCTATTTGGTAAAAGATAATTTTATGAATGGGTGTCGAAATTGAATTATGAGATATTATGAGATCTATTTCTAACTTGAAAAACTTTGATGTTAAGTTGTTAGTACAAGGATACTGAATTGAAATGATGATTGTATGCAATTACATGATGATAATGCATAGAAATGTATGAGTTTGTGTTACATACTAATATGCAGGTTATGGGCTATGAAATAGCCAAGGGATAATGATGATGAAAGTGGATGTCATGACCACTAGTCGAGGAACATTATGGTATTAATATTTGTATGTGAAATTATATTGGTTTGGATGCATTTCTATGATATGTGGACTAATGCAGGATTTCAGGTGATGAGACTGCCCAAAACCGAATAAACGATGACAAAACTCTCAGCAACACGGTGCCACTGTGTATTCCATTGTAGGGTGTGGACCCTAGTTATGATTAGGAGGGGTGGAGGCATTTCCCACCATGTATCCTCTGAAACCTGAAGTCATAGGAGGACGGTGTTAGCTCACGCTCCCCTAGACGTGTGATGCTGATTGTCAGTTGCTTGCCGGGGAAGCTTGGTCGAGATAGTGACACTTCTGCTTACGGGTTCTATTTGGAGTTAGGTCAATATAGTTGACACTCCAATATAGTCCAACAGAGGAAGGATAGGAATGAATATGGAAGTAAGTTAGGGAGGAAGGATGAGTAGAAATAGTTGAGAAAGTATGGAGATTTGTCTGATGGTGGAATTTAATGTTTTTCCCTTCTAAAAAGAAAATGTGTATATATGAATATTCACAATTACGTAACTAAACCTTAGTTGTCTAAATAAAATTGTTGAACTAGATAATTGTAATTAAAGGATTTCACAAACATTTGATTGGTTTATTGTCTTTTATAAAAGAATAGTCTCGTTGACTGGATTGGATGCATACATAAATTACTATAAGGGTGATAGTTATTGATTATTAGTACATGCACGAGACTTGTATGTACTAGCTACACATGCATTTCTTGTACATGTACACTAGTATGTATGAGTTTTCTTGGCTTACTTACTAATAATGTCGGTTAATTGTTATGAATGTGTGAACCATGTTTCTTTTCCTTTGTATCATGAGATACCTTAACTTCGGGAAAAAGTTTCCTGAAGGGTGGGTGTATGTAACAACCCTGGTTAAATAGTTTCATATGGTTTATTAAGTATAATTAATTAGATAATTAACTATCCTAATATGGTTTTAGTTAAACAATGACCAGTTATTAATAATATTAATTAATTAATTAATTATTAATTAATTGTTTATAACTGTTGTTTGATTAATTAATTAACTTATTAAAGGTTAGGGTAATGAATTAAGAGCTTAATAAATTTTAAATTATTTTTATAAGACTTTACGTATGCAGGGGGGGAATGAAGCATGGGATGGAAGGATAAGGTAATAAAGGAATCATATAAGGTAATAAATAAATGGGATAAGGTAATAAAGGGGAGGATAAGGTAATTAATGGAGGATAGGGAGTCTGTGAATGGGGGGAGATATGACTGGGAAGAGTCCTACGGGAGAGGATTATAAAAATTTGGGGGAGGAGGTCTGTATTTCTGTTGGATATTTTTATGGTTTTGAGGAGTTTGGTTTTGGAGTTTTGGTGAACCATTGCAGGGGGCATTGGGTCGCTGGGGGTTTTGGGCTCGGGGGCCAGGAATCCTCACGGAATCCTAGAGATAGGGAGCCGGACAAGTGACTCCTAGCTGGCAGGGAGGAAAACTCGGTTTTGGGCACAATTTAAGCTTGGACACAGTTTCATCTTGAGCTTGGACAAACAAAGTTGGGAAACAAATCACTTGACAGGTATTTTTCTTCGTTATTATGGCATGTTCATGATTGTATGATGTTTCAATATGTTATTTATGCTGTGTATCTTATTCAATATATCATTTATATCATGCTTCCCAAAGGGAATTTTGCTGAGTCATAAACTGTAAACTGTTATTTTGTTGATGATATTTTGCTGAACAAATTAGAATATAAATGTTATATTTAATTATTTAACAAATTCTAGGATCTGTTAGAAAGAACCTTACAGAAAGATGTAAACAACATAATGGAGGTAGGTTATCATGGCAACGACTGTCTGAATTGGTTAGAGAAGCTTGTTGTAACAGAGATGCCAATGTTATGTAGAGGGAAATTGATCTAGCATATGGTTTGAAAGTTGGACAGGTAAGCAATTTCACCCATTTTATTCAATTATTTTATATTATACTAATGTGACTACATGTGTATTGTATTTTTCAGATACTTTCAAAGCTATATAAATATATGTTAATTTATTAATTTACAATGCATCTTTTACATATCTAACATATTGTAGTTGAAACACCACAAGGCTATGTGGTGCAATGGTCATAAATTTTGCATCAAACAATTGGATGAAACAAGGAAAACTTCTGATAGTGGGATAACTGCAGTATTCCAGGTTACTAATGTTTCCTCTAGGAGTGATAGACATCCCCAAGAATCTGAAAATAGATACTATGGGTATTTAAACAATATACTTGAGTGCAACTTTAATTCCTTCAAATTAGTATTGTTCGATGTCAAATAGTATAGGTTACAAATGCATGATTACGAATGTATAGGTTCGATGTCAAATGTATAGGTTACGAATGTATTAAAACAACGATGTTTGAAAGAGGACATGATCGCTATGTTTTTCCAAGCCAATGTGAACAGGTCTTTTACTCAAATGTTCTAGGTGAAAGGGATTGGTCATTTGCTGTTAGATATGATCCAAGAGGAAGGCCAATTAAGTATACTCATTTACAGGAAGAAGATGATATTGAAGATGAAGAAGATAATTCGAAAGAATATCAGACAGAGCCAGAAGAGCAGGGAGGGTTGACTAATGAAGAAGACGAAGAAGATCATGATCTAGGCCTAGGAGATAATATTGTAATTCCTGATGATGATGTCGATGAAAATATGCTTGAAAATGACATTGATGACGATGATGATATCATCAATCATTTCAACATCTTTTTAGAACTAGATGATGATACAAATGACGAGTTTGATGAAGAAGATCAAGATAGATAATAAGGATGATTACACATATGTTGAGGTTGGATTAGGTACGTGACTATATAATATTTTAATTTGTATGATTTATTCTCTTAAAACAATTTACTTTTAATGTAATGGGTTAATTACATATTTTTAAGTTTTATGCGACGTTTTTATATCCTAGGTTACATGTTGTTTAATTATTATTTGAAACCTGAAAATAGTTGTCAATATAGTAAAGTATGTGGAAGACTAAAAATATCATTTATAAACACATAATTTCATGTACCTTCATTAATTTTTGTTTTTGTAGTTTCTATGCATGAATCTTAATAGGACGTTGCTTTCGATTATTTTATATTTT
>JZKD02S1150176.1:268610-293076 GCA_000966675.3 Picea glauca
ATAGGTTAGGTCATCCATATTCAATATCATCCTCGTAGATGTTAGATGGGTTTGACATGGGCATGAATACTTTAAGAGTGCATACCCATACTATCATTTCACTCTCAACAAAAAGGTTATGGGATGATGCCTTTACCGTCCAACAAATATCCATTTAATTTAGAAGGAACAGTAGAGAGTTTAAACTTTTAATGAACATAAACCTTAATAAAATCAAGGTTTAATGGACCCCATCATTCTCATGAAATGTTATAGAAGAACAACCTTTGGATCTACAACATTTTCAATAGTGTTAGTGCCTAAAAAACAAAGGTGCATATCTAGATGCTAACAGGGCCTTTACTTTCATGGCTTAAATGATGTAACCCAACATTTAAATCGGAATATAGGTCCCAACTATTATGGTCAAACCAATCAAGTTAGCTTGTTATATTGGATCTAATAATGTAGATAAACATAATTCTCTCATAGGATCCATGGCCTGAAGTAATGATAGATATGTTCTAAATAACACAATAACGCATAAGCACACCATAATCATGATAAAGGAAATGGAAGAGATACTAGCTAAGGGATTTTACTTTGGGTGTAATAAAAAATGGTATTGGTGGAAAAAATGTTCAAAAAAAATACTATTCACCTCAAGAATAATGACAAGGATGAAGAAGAACCTCAATAGGATTTGTGAGAATAGTTTGAGTGCTCATTAAATAATGAAGCAAAATTTGTTATAGTTGTATTGGTCAATGTAAGAATACAAAAAAATGGTTTGTCCCGCAGTCTATGATTCATAGTTTGTTAAAAAAATTGATCCTTGTCTACCAAAAATGCAATTCTATCCTTTGTAGAGGATTGTGAACTTTTACTAGTACAAAACCTATAGATGACACTTAATACTAGACAGACTTTGTAGTACATGAAGACCCGAAATTAATAAAAAACATACATATTGTGAGCTTCCTCTTTCTCCATTGGATAGGGATAAGAGTCTCGGGCCTCCCTAACCATGTCCAAATCTAGATAATTTGATGAACATATTATTTTTCTTTGTTTTCCATAGGCATTTAACTGGCATACATCTTGGCATTGAAAGCAACATATTGAAATATCTTTGACAAATTTGATATTTTCTAGTGCAACATATGCACTCTTCCTTTAAAGCATTGATTTTCCTCTTATGTTGTAATAGAGACTCCATGATAAAAGAAGACCTTGCATTATGATTATCTTTCTGAACATGGATTCTACTAATAGATGAGAAGATAGAGGCCTGGTTCTCAGCAATTAGGTCATCCTGTTTACAAAGAAATTGATAGATTTATATTATTTTACAATAGGGGTAGTGTCCAGGTTGGCTATGGCTCTCCATGCTACCTATAAACTAGATATATTACAACCAATTTGGGTGTTATAACACTAAATTGCACCACACATGCTTACCTTGCATTAGACCAACTCATATCCTTTCTTTGCCAAAAACACTGCTTAACAACTCTTTGAAAATCCTCTTGTGTAAAGGCCCATGCACCCTAACCCATTACTGCACGCATGTACACGTTGGCTAACCCAAAACAACCCACGTGGACCGACAAAAGCATGAAAAAGGAAAGTTGTCGACGAAACAAAAAGCTATGGGTGAGTTAACTGACACTCCCGACCATGCATGGCCGAGGCTTCGTCCAAATACCTAGCTCCTTCTAGCCTATAAAAGAAGGGGTAGGGGTACCATTTGGAGGAGGAAAAATATAGCGAAGAAACTCTGCCCATTTATGTATTCCATTTCCCCAACCCTTTAGCCTTTACTAATGCCAAAGAAGATTTAAAGCAAAGCAGTTGCAGGACAGAAGAAGAGGAGCCCAGGATCAGGTTCAAGGAGTGGTGTCCAGTCTCAGCTTTTGTAAAGTTGACTCATTTTAAGTAATAAAGAGAATGCTTTTCCCGTCCCAATTCATGAACTTTTTATGGTTTGATTAGTTTATGTTTGATTTCTAACTCGTGAGTATATAAATAGTATGCATGCATAGTTGTTGCTCGTCTTGAATGCAGGTCAGCTTTGGAGGGAGTATTACGAACAAGTAATCAAGCACAATGGAGGATCGACATCAAACGCCGGTAACAAGGTAGGTGGATCTTTCCATGCATTTACTAAGAAAAGGGGATTTAAATCTAGGGACGAAGGTAGAAAGTAATTTCTATTCGGTCATATATGCATGCAAAGTTTGAACTCTATTTTCTAGTCCGTAGGGTGTTTTTCCCCAACAACATAATTGGCGACCATACTGGGGAAAATCTCTAGGGTTCCTGGAATTTTATTTAGTTTTTGGGTAGTTTAAAGACTAGTTTTTCTTGAGTGTCTTTTCTTTTCGTTTCTGTAAAGTCTGAGCTAGCAGGGAGTCTAGTTTTCCATACCAGCTTTCCTTGACTTTTGCTTGACTGTGTTTTTCGGGACCCACAGAGGTACACGCAGCCTGCACAAGGCCTACACACATGTACCCATGCCCTATCCTCTTACATCCCGCGTGTGAACGCTAGCGGTAGAGGTAGAAGTAACATGTGGAAGTTCAAAAAACCTCAAAGGCAGTCCTCCTCTTCCCTGTCAGAATCACATATTCTCAGGGGGTTTTCTGGAATTCTGTCTGAGTCTTGTTTGCTAATAGTCCTATCTTAGATTAATTTTTCCTTAGTGGTCTCTTCCTAGTTTGGTCTGTCTGTTGTCATTTTTTCTTAGAGTTTAGATATACACGCGGCATGTACAAGGTCAGCCCGCGTGTACATGCCCTTTGTCTTTGTTCATCACGCATTCGCACGCGTGCTGTTTGAGTAACAGTCACGTGATTGTACAGGCTACTTTTTGTTAAGGGTGAGGCAGTCATCCTCTCCTTTGATAAGAAGTATTCATCTCATGTGTTTGAATCTCTGTTTGAACAGTGAGTAGCTTAGGATTATTTTTACCCTTAGCTTGCTTTTTCTCATTTAAAACGTTGTCAGAAAAATAAAAAAATTTATGGTTTTTAGACAAGTGTGAGAGTCA
Organism: Picea glauca; assembly: GCA_000966675.3. NCBI lineage: Eukaryota > Viridiplantae > Streptophyta > Pinopsida > Pinales > Pinaceae > Picea > Picea glauca. The sequence goes on from JZKD02S1150176.1 coordinate 271,642, forward strand.
TTGTTTTTACAATTGCTATTGTGTGATTTTTTAATCTGATTCTTTGCGATCTGCACTTTAAGCCATAATTTTTTTTCTTGTTTTTTTGCTTGTCGGTATTTTCCCTTTTTTTCTTCACTAGCACTTAAATAAAAAAAAAATCTCTTTTCATTTTCTTCTTTGGTTGAAGAGTGTGTTTCTGCATCATTAGCTAGGGAAAAGTCTTTTATTTCATAAGTTTTTTCAGTTCACTTAGATCATAAGTAGCTCATAGTCGAGTGAAATTCCTTTGAGTTTCCCGTCCAAAATCTTAGAAAAGTTAAAAAAAATCTTTCTTTTGAAAAGTTGTTGAAATTTTGCATTCAGTAAAAGTTTTGTTTCCAGTTTTTTTATTCATTTTTTTCTTTCGTCTTTACAGATCATCAGTTTCACCCTCATACCCCTTGACGTAAGACAAAGCCATAAAAGTAACACTAAATTTAAAATCTACTAGACTTTTAGGTTTGTAGGGTTCACAAACTAGTTCAGGACTAGGGCCTTGGATTAGGTTGGAGAGGAAACTCTTCAAGGCCATTTAAACTCAAACATTGGAGTATGAGATAGGGAGTGACTAAAGTCCAGTTTTGTGGAAGTTATCTAGGACCCCCCTCTAACACAAGGGATAAACACGAGGTTGCGTGCGGAAAGGTAGCGGAGATAACCCCTCCAAAGCCAGACCAATCATAGTGGAGAACACACATAGAGGGCTTGTTTTGGGATTCCGTCGTTTGCATTTGCCATGGAGCTTCGTGGGTCTCAACTCTATTCGAGGTCCTCAATTGTCTTCTGGACCATTTTCTTTCGATACCCTTGACAGGTTTCGGGCTCAATACCCTACTCATTGTGGTCTACCCGACTTTCGACTATACCCACCTGGTGATTGTTCGCGTGCTGGCAACCTAGTTGCCAATCTTTGTTAGGGCCATACACAGGTGACTACGGGGGTATACTGCGGTACCTAGGACAGACATCGGGCCATGCTTTGCAGAGTATACTTGGAGGGTGCTTCCATGTTCGAGTTGCACTTGCACCGGTAAGTTTCTCTAGTGTTGGTTGTTGTAACTGTTCTTCCAATTAATTTAGTGTTTGCTTGTCTTATCTTCTAGGGACATTTTTCTTAGTGTGTGTTAATTTTGAGCGTTTAGACTACCTTAGAGTGTCTTGGATCTTATCACACAATGGAGGATCCTGAGCTCCGCCAGTCACGAAGGCTTCTTGGCCTGCCACCGGTTACACTGGAGCCACCCCCGCCCCCATTAAGGCGGAAGCTAGACCAACAAGGGTCTTTTGAAGCGACCGAGTTACAAACAATTGTGCCCGAACAACCCTTGGAGGAATCGACCATTTTGGAACTTGAAGCAACCGCTCTTGGCTCAGTTGAAACCCCAATCATTGATATCTCAACACCTTTCATTGTACCAATTCAATTTTACGAGCGCCAGACAGTGTCACACACAGCAATGGAAACACATGTTGTTACTCCTCCTGTGAATTCTTCAATTTCCACCATGGTTGTCACCACAGGAGAGTCATCTCCTAACCTATCGTCGTCAGTCCGAGCCACCATGGTCTCGACCACAATTACTTCACACAGTGGTCCGAACCCGTCTTTGGTGGTGACCACAACCCCTTTCACACCTAGTGCGACAGGCCCTCCATTCTCATACGATATGCCTAGTTCAGGTATAAGTCTTGTACTGTCCTACTCCGATTTACCAACTTTGGGTCTGGGGGCAGGGATCTCTAGCGCTCCTCTGCAAGGTCACATGGGGTGCACTCATGTCCCTTTTAATGCTTTTCCTTATGCAAGAGGTCATATCTCTCCTTCGTCCCCTTTACTCGGTGGTTCGCATCAACAATCTGTCGGGCAACCTACACACAATAGTTTATTTGGAGCGGGGAGTCAAGGACCACTTTCGCATAGTATGCTGGTAGGTTCGACACCGTTTTCTTGGAACAAAATGTTTGGTAACAACACTTTCTCGTCAGCCGCTTTCCCGACTGGGGACAACCCCCTTTTTGGACAATCTAGTCCTAGGCAGGGTACTATTCCTGCACATGGGGCAAACTTAGTAGGACCTTGGAATTCAGGGAAAGGATCCGTTCCCTCCTCCAGAATTCCAATATGGGGTAATTCTTTCCACAATCAATGGAACCCCAGACAAACTACTATTCCTATCCCTACGGGTTCGGCATGGGGAAATCCTTCCCAAAGTCCTTCGAACACAATGCAAGCCCAAAAATCTATGTCCTATTTGGGAAATTAGCTGATGATGTCTCCACATATGCAAAATCCTTACGCTGGTCAGGGCCATGGTTTCTACCAGAATCCAGGCCAACAACCAAACTTTTCCTGGCAACCTGGTGCCAGTCAAACTCCAGGACCCTTTTTCCTAGGTTATTAGAAGCAACCCAAACTAGCTTTCCTGGTGACTTTACACTTGCCAGATTTGACTAGGTTGTTGAATGACCCCATTTTTCATGATCCGCGTTGGCTTCCTATGCCGACAAAGTTGCCTTCGGACATTCCAAAGTTCGAAGCCAAGCCTAATGAAGATCCAGGAGATCATGTGACTACCTTTCATCTTTGGTGCTCATCTAACTCATTGAAAGATGACTTCGTACAGTTGTGATTGCTTCAACGTACTCTCATTGGGAGTGCCGCGAAATGGTACATTGAGCTCGATCGCTCAAGATACTCTTCTTTTGGCGAATTGGCGATGACTTTCCTTAACCATTTCCAGTTACCTATGAGATACAACACTGGCACAAAGCTGCTCACTAATTTCGAACAGACAACAGTGGACCATATCTCTGATCACATCCGAGAATGGAGACGTCGAAAGAGTTTAATCAAAGTACCAGTCCCACCAGCATTCCTTCTTGAGTGGTTCCTTAAGTCTTTGGTCCCGCAGTTATCCAAAGACACCACAACATCCAGGGTTTTCTCTGAAGAAGATGCCATCATGAGGGCTCAACAGTTTGAGCTCATCTATTCTCAGTTCGGTTTATTATACAACATCTTGCCAGATGCACCATGTTCAATACTGGATAAAACTAGACAGAGAGTTGGACCGCATGCCGATGGTATTTTCGGTTCAGCACAAACCAAGCCCGCTGAGCAATTGACAAAGCAATTGCAACAGTTATCCATACAACACACAGTGGCCAACCAAACTACTGCTTTGGCTGCTCCCCCTACCCAAACGTTGGAAGTACACACAGTGCAGTTGACTAACCCAAAGGCCACCCACCAGCCTGAAGGGAAGAAAAAACAACAAAAGAAGGGTAAGGGGGATAAAACACCCATCGATAATGTTGGCGGGGAAAACACTGAAAAACGAAAGGCGAGGTATCCATGCAACTTGTGCGCGGAAGACCACCCGACCCATTTATGTCCTCAGCTTGCAGAGGCCCAAAAATTTGTCACACAGCAACAACAAGCGGTGTTGACAAACCCATTTCAGCATGGGCAAAATCTAACTCAAGCCTCTGCAAGTACAGAAGGGGGAAGCCAAGAAAACTTCCCACCTCCGAACAAACCTTCGTCCCCGAACGTATATATGGTTAGGGGTGATACTTTCATATCGACTAGAACGCACGATTATAGTAAACCAAGCGCTTCTGAGAAGGGTAAAGAAGCTGACCTCCCATCTCTTCCTCTACAGATTGAGAATATGTTGGGAGAAACAATGACATGCATTCCAAAAGGTGCATTTAAAAAGGCTTCTCATAACCCAAATGCAAGGGCTGCCCAGAACTACTCTGTGGTGGAAGATTTATCACAAACCCCTTGTGCGATGTCTGTTTTGGAGGTCCTCCAAAGTTTCCCTTCTTAGAGAAAATCCTTGTTAACCGCTTTGGGCTCTACTGAGACTTGTAATCCAGGTACCATCATGTTAGATACAACCGACTTAAAACCTCATTTTCCTTACCATGTAGCGTTTCAGATAGTAGTGGCTTACCCTACGAAAATTTTTACACGGAATATCTTCCGCACAGTGGTCGATGAGGGTGCCTCGACATGCGTTATGTCGTTGGCATGTTGGAAGGCCATTGGCCAGCCTGTTTTGTCTCCATCGCCTACTCTCCTCACTACTTTCGACGATCGTTCATTCCGACCCCATGGCATCGTTCCTTCTTTCCCCGTGCAGTTAGGAGGGAAGACCGTGTGTGTCAAAGTAGAGGTAGTTGATGCTCCCCTCGACTATAACCTCTTGTTAGGACAGAGTTGGACTTATGCTATGCAAGCTGTGGTTGCTACAGTTTTCCAGGTCTTGTTGTTTCCACACGAAGGCCGGATAGTGACCATCAATCAATTGTCTTTCTCCAGACCTGACCCAGCTTTGGGGGCATCCACGGTCCCGCTGATTGATAACCGTCAACCAGGTGTCGTCAACGTAGGAGTTGGTTTGTGCCCATCTTTGATGGTTACCTTTGATTACCCACCTCCTCACGACAATATCAAATTTATATCTAACCACCATAAGGTTGAGATTTTTCAAGTTTCGTCATTCTGCATGACTTACTTCGAGGATCCATGGATTCTTCCTTCCCCATCGGCCACGATGGATGAGAAAGGGCACCCAGGCATGTCCATGCCCTTGTCTACCACCGAAGTAGTGTACTCATTAGTCCAACAAGCTTCAGCTAACACTAATCCGACTCCTGCACAAGAGTTAGATCTGCTTCTAGAGCCTATTTGGGCTCAGGGTTCTCTCGCTAACGTCGATTCATTAGACTTAGTATTTCCTTCTGATGAAGCAGTAATCGAAGCAATGACTAGTCCAGACAAACCTTGGGAAGATCTTCATCATAGATCATATTTTGTCCTAGAGTTAAACCGAATCGAGGTAGGAGAATTCACCGTGAACATGATGGGAGATCAGCCGTGTCCTATTAATCTCTTAGCTACACATGAAATTTATGCTGAGGGAAATATGGTGACTATCACTGAAACTATACCAATCAACATCTCCTGAAACCCTGGCGTCGTGGAGAACGTCTTCGTCGGAGTGGATTGCTCCTCCGAAGAGGTTCAAATCTACACAGATCTTTTCAAGGAATTCCGCGACGTTTTTTCCTGGTCTTATGAGGAAATGCTAGGTATCGATCCAAAAATAGTTGAACATGAAATCACAACGTATCCTGATGACAAGCCTATTCGACAGAAACTTCGTCCAGTAAATCCTAAGAAAGTAGCAACCATCAAGATTAAGGTTGAGAAATTGCTAAAGGCAGGTTTTATCTATCCTATCCATTTGATTCAATGGGTGTCAAATCCTGTGTCGGTCAATAAGAAACAAGGCACGATTCGTGTATGTACTGATTTTCGTGATTTGAACAAGGCATGTCCCAAAGATAATTTTTCGACACCGTTCATTGACTAGATCATCGATGAATGTGCTGGTTGAAGAATTTTCTTTCATGGACAGTTTTTCGGGATACAATCAAATCCAAATCAAACCCAAAGACCAACACAAAACGACATTCATTTGTCCGTGGGGTACATTCGCATATCGTAAGATGCCTTTTGGTCTTAAAAATGATGGAGCCACATTCTAGCGGGCCATGCATTTTTCCTTTCATGATCTCAAGCATATAGTCAATTCCTATCTAGATGATTTAGCATCATGATCTCACAAGAGAATAGATCATCCCACTCACCTTAGACTAATCTTCGAACGCTGTCGCTACTTTAGGAGTCGCTTGAATCCAAACAAGTGCATCTTCTGCGTAACGTCAGGACATTTGTTAGGTTTCATTGTATAAACAACAGGGATCATGGTCGATCCTCTCAACGTGGAGGCAATAATCCAGTTTCCCCCCCCACGCACAGTTCTTCAACTTCAGAGTCTACAAGGCAAGGCGAAATTTTTACGACGCTTCATCGCCAACTATGCCGAAATCACCAAGGGATTTATGCACCTACTGAAAAAAGACGTTCCTTTTTACTGGGACGAAGCCTCTCAACACTCTTTCAACGCATTAAAACACGCCCTCACAACTACGCCTCTGCTACGACCACCTACTATAACAAAGATTTCTTATTATATCTAGCGGCCGCAGAGTCAACTATTGGCATGGTTTTAGTTCAGGAAGACGATTCGTTCTCAGAATATGTGATCTATTACCTGAGCCGAGGCCTCATAGGACTGGAACTCAATTATTCTCATATTGAAAAACTTGCGTTGGCAACAGTTCATGCTGTTCAATGGTTCCATCATTATGTTCTGTTTCGCAAGACCACCGTCATTGCTGTCGTGAATCCATTCCAGTACATGTTGACATGATGGGTTATAGGCGGAAAAATCAGTAGATGGATAGTCATCCTCCAGGAATTTGACTTAGACTTTGTTTCAGCAAAGTCCAAAAATTCATTGGTCTTCGCAGAGCTTATTTCGGAACTTCCGGTTGAGTCAGGTGACGTTGTGCCTGAAGAATTGCCTATCCGGGTAGATATGTTTTTGATCACATCTTCAGATCCCTGGTACAGAGATGTACTTATCTATCTCCAGACTTTGAAGTGCCCCACTTCTTCTTCTCATGATGAGCGTCGGCATATACGCCATCAGGCTAAGAATTATCTCATACTCAATGATACGTTGTATCGGAGAGGTGTAGACTGCATCTTACATCGATGTCTCACACATGAGGAGGCAGTCATCATGCTCAACGATTTCCATACCGGAGTTTTTGGCGGTCATTTGTCTGGGTTGGAAACAAATCAAAAGATTCTACGAGCAGGTTACTTCTAGTTGACGCTTATCAAAGATTGTGTAGAATTGGTCAAAAAGTGCCATCCGTGCCAAGTCTTTTCTCGAAAGATGAGGGAACATCTCGCTCCTATGTTTCCTATCATCATAGTAGGTCCCTTCACCAAGTGGGGGATTTATTACACTACTTTCAACCCCCCGTCAGCAAGGGGGCATCGCTATATCATCGTAGCTGTAGACTACTTCACTAAGTGGGTCGAAGCTATGCCAACGTTTAAAGATGATGGAGAGACTGCAACTCTCTTTTTATTCAACCATATCATAGCAAGGTTCAACGTCCCAAGAGAGATTGTTACTGACCATGGCAGTCACTTTCAGAACCAAATGATGACCGAATTAACATCAAAGCTTGGGTTACAGCAAGAGCATTCATCGCCCTACTACCCCCAAGCCAATGGGCAGGTGGAAGCTGTAAACAAAACTCTTAAGACTATCCTACAACGAACTATCAACTCAGCCAAGTCAAATTGGCATTTGATGTTATACTCGGCATTATGGGCTTACCGAACATCTGTTAAGACTGCAACCAGTTTCTCACCTTTTCAACTCGTTTACGGGCTGGAGGCAGTCTTTCCCATCGAATGTCATATCCCATCTATAAAATTGGCAGTACAATTATTGCCAGACACTTCTCCACTTGAAGAATGGTTAGTACACCTTGAGCAACTCAATGAGCAGCGTCGTGATGCGGCCCTGGCCAACGAGGCTCACAAACATAAGGTCAAGTGTCAGTATGATAGGTCTGTTTGTCCTCAGATTTTCTCTGAAAGTGACCTTGTCCTGGTCTATGACCAAGATAAGGACCCCCTGGGAACAGGAAAATTCAAGCCCATGTGGTTCAAACCCTTCATCATAAAAGAGGTATTAAAAAAGGGTGCTTATCGTCTGGTTGATTTTGAAGGGAACACTTTGGCGGAGCCTAGAAATGGGCTCTACCTCAAGAAATATTACTCATAGGCAGGTCACTGTGGGTAACGTTTTGTAACATATGTATAGTCTTTGTACTATTACTTTTAGTTTCTTTTAAGTATTATGGACGTGTCATTGATGTTATCTTTCGTCAATATGGCAGATGTCACGTGATTCCGAGGTGTTCGTTGGGTATGCAGACGGTGCTAGTCGGCACACTCAGAGGCTTGCCTCCGCAGCTTGGGTAGTCTTTACACCTGAAGGCCAGTTGTTATCTTCCGAAGGTATATGCTTAGGTGACACCACAAATAATGTCACCGAGTATAGTGCAGTTATCAAGTTGCTTCGTGACACCTTGTCATTGGGTATCTCTCATCTCCGGGTCTATCTCGACGCTCAAATGGTTGTGTCGCAGCTAAACAGGGTATATCGGGTTCATGATCCAACTTTACACCGATGATTCCTTAGGGTACATCTCTTAGAATGAAACTTTGATTATATTACATATTTTCATGTTCCTAGGAGATTAAACCAAATTACAGATACTTTAGCTAATCAAATTTTAGATTGGCATCTTGCACACATATGAAAGAACATTGACATAAGCATGTAAATACATTTTTGCACATGTGATCCATAAGACACAAAAGATCAAAAAACCATATATAACATCATAAAACAACCAGAGTACATAGATGGACGCAAGCGCCTAAAAAATGGGACTAATAACGAGTCACAGGGCTTATGCCCTCAAAAATATATACAAGTAAGTGCTTGTGGCATGTAAAAAGTCTAAATAGGTTCAGAGCCTATGGGCCTTGTTATAATAGTCCACAACATGGGCTAAATGCCTAAATAATCAGACCCACGTTCGAGGTGCCCCCACTACATGAGGCTGCATGGATGGCGGCAGGTCCTCTATCTCTGCCATAGAAACTGTGCGAGTGAGTGCAGTGAAGTTCTTCTCAACTCGTCTAAGGAACCTCTCAGCCTCCCTGGCTGGGAGGTTCCCTGCTACTGCTGCTCCCCCGGTGGTGGAAGCTGTAGCTTCCGGCCATGGATGACGCATGTTCCATGCATAATCGACAGGTCGCACGGGTCCCACATCTGCATGCAACAAATGTATACCCGTCAAATACTCTGGCATACAAAAAAAATGATATATATAACAAAAATGACATAAAAATTACATATGAAAACAAAAAAACTACAAAGGTCGAGACTTACCCATCTCCCCTCGCTCCTCACCAGGAGGCACGGGTATCTCAGGATCTCTAGAAAAATCGATCCATGCATATGGGTAATCCTCGATCATAGGGATCTGTCATGACAACCAAGCAAATAAGTCATCATTGAAGGACTCATTGGTCCTTCCACCACCCTGTCGCGGCAGTAATACTGCCCATCTACACACTGTAGGAAAAGAGGCCTGATGTCCTCGTACTACTTCCCGAGGACTGAAGCTCAAAACTCTCTCAAAGAAAAATGAACACAAAATCATCCTGAACTCGAAGTTCCTTTGTGTCCGTTGTCGAAAATCTGTCAATTGCCTCTTCATGCACTCGAGCAGTGTGGTACTCCAGTCAAAACTCTGTGCATTCAAGCACTGGATAGCACAGTTCATCTGTGTGTGAGACGCCTGATGCAAGGTTTATGAGCTGGTAATCCGCCCAATCAGTAATAATATCGCCTGCAGCGATAGGTTAGTGATCTTACTGATGGGTACCTGGGAGCCCGCACGATCAGTCCCAACCTCACAGTGCTCGGCTATCAGTTCCGATATCTTACTCGGTCTTGCAGAAAACATCCTGAAGTTGACTGGTTTCCCTCTCCTTGAGAGGCTAGTCAAAAAATAGATATCCTTGGTCGTGGGCACCAGTGATTGCCCCTCTAGCATGAAGGCCTCTGCATCAGGGTGACAGTAGTCAATCAAGGCATTTAGTAGCCTTGGTTGTGCTCGCATAAATGGACACAAGAAGAACTTCAGTAAACCACATTGCATCAACATGGCCATGACATTCGGATCTCCCGCAACCAACTCACTGATTGCTTCATGCTCCCTTTCCCTCCACTGGACATACATCCTGCCAACACAACAAAGTTCAGGAGGGTCAATACTTGCCCTTTAGTTCTCTTTTTGCCACAAAAGGGGGGTCCACACGAGTTGTAGAGTCAACAATTGCGTGTACATGCGATCATCCTTTACTCTGCCCGAGTGTACATGCGGCCTGTCCAGAGACAACCCACGTGTACCTAGGGCCAACCTTTTAAAGGTCGACGCCCACCCAAAAAATGAAAGAAAATGCAAAATTGAAGAATTGAATAGCTAGATAAGGGAGTTTGTACTTACTTGGTCCAAGCGGAAGTTTGTTTCGTCCACTGTAGCTCCCAGAATCACTGTTTTTAGCAAAGGGGGTCTTTTGGCTCCAGAGACAATTTCCAAATCAGCAATGGTGATAATGAGCTGCCAACTTCTATTTATAGACTTTTTGGCCTCTTTTTGTCATTTTTTTTTGGCCTCCCTTATCAGTTTCTTTATCCCAAAAACCATTTAGAGTGATTCAGGAGGTATATGGGAGGGATTTGATCGGGTTTTGGGACACTTTTTTTGAGTTTTGAGAAAATTTTGACGGTCCATAATTTTTTTTCCAAGAATCAACTTGAGCATATAGGTTAGGTTATTACCCCAGCTTTTGTGTCTCGTTGTCTTTTTCCTCTGCTATAGGATCGATCCCATCAGGTTGTGACACAGAACCATCATATCTGCTTTAGAAGTGTCGCAACTTGGCGGTAGAGCTTACTAGAACATGGATGCCCTAGGTAGGTCCTGGTTGCATTATGGTATCCATGCTGTCTCTAAAACACAATAGGCTCGGGAGTCCTTATAGTCTTTTCTGAATATTAGTTTGAGCCTCATTTGCATGATTCTTCTTCGCTCTTTGTCTCACCCTTAGGACTCCCCAAAAATAACGGGTCTCCTTTTAAGCCCTTTTCAGACCCTATAAATATGAAAAGATTGCCAAGCGATCTTGTGGCCTTTCACGCTCGTTAAACTGAAATTTGAAGTCACATCTGTCTGGCGGTAGTTTACCCCTTTTTTGGTCCAGACGGTCAACTATACGAACAAAGGTATACTCTATAGAACTTCCATTCTTTAGAAGAGTACTCTCAGGTATAATTTTATCCCTTTTTCAGGCCTGAGGGGCTAAACTTACGAAAAAGAAACCCCCACAGAGTCCATAGTTAATCTCTTTTAAGAATCCCTAAAATTGAAAAGATCATCGAGTGACCTTATTCTTTCACACTCGTTAAATTGGTCCAGAAGAATATTCCTGACGGAGTCCATAGTTAAGATTTTTTCAGACTCCTTAAAAGTGAAAAAATGGCCGAGTGATCTTGTCCTTGTCACACTCGTTAAAATGGTTTTGAATTGACGTCTAATCGGTGCTAGTTTACCCCTTTTTCGAACCGACTAGACTATCTTCGAAAAAGGTACGCCAATGGAGTCTCCTTTTATGTTTTTTCAGACTCTCTAAATATGAAAAACCACCGAGCTTACCTTCTTTGGGCTCGTTAAACTTACATCGAAGGACATTACCATTGTGTGTTTTATCAACCGCATTTGCATACCTTATCCACCAGCCTTGTGACAGTTTGCTTTTGCGTCTTAACACCTTTGGCTGTCGGAAGATTTTTCCTGAGTATCATTTTACTAGAACATCAGTCTTGTCCTTGTGCCTTGATCTTGTATGTTTGCAATATGCATTCCTCCATTGTAACATAATATTCATTTATTCTTTTTCAACAATTAACGAAAAGAACAAAAAAATCAAATATACCCCAAAAAGAGGAAGGGAAAAGTATTTTCTTTATTGGCAACATAATGAGTCACCCTTGGATAAATCACATCTGTCCGTTTGTTCATCAGACTATGGGATATAGTATGACCTTAGGAAGTTTTTCTCACTATATAGAGTTGTGTCCTCCACCGTTTGGTTATTCTTCCAAACATATGGAGAGTTTGCGTTGCTTCCTGCTTCATAGACTTATGATTAAAATCCATGCTGCCTGAGTCTCATCACTTACCGTGCTATTGTCCAAGGGAAGTTTGTCACTAAGCCTGAGTCATCCCCTTTGCAAAATGTCTCTTGTCCACATACCAGGCCATACTGAACATCCAATCAAGTCCTTGTTCGAAATCACTGAAGCCTTCAGTCCGATCATCAAGATTATCAAGTCCATGACCGCCGAGCCATCGAAGACCTCTGGGTAGTGCAGTCGTACACTCATACTACACTCCTACCCGAGTTTTGGAAGATTTTGAAGTTTTAGCTCGAGCTCTGAAGATCTCATCTCCAACCATCAAGCCGAATCAACTTCTAGAAGATGGATAATCTATATGTATATCTTTCTGATTTCGAGATGTAGCTCCATTGTGTATTGTTCACGGCTACTCTTTATAGTTATTTGACATGGACCTACAGTGTATTTGATTGGTAGATATGGTTATATTTTATCCCAATCATGGGTATACCCACCTCGGTGAGACATTTGTTATTTTGCATATGACACCTCCCGGTTCCTGATCCTTGGACTCAATCGTTCGGCACATCAGTAAATATTGGTAATGTATTTCAGCCATTAGATGCTCTTCTGACCTCACACATTAGGGGGCATCTATTATAACCCTAAATTGCACCACACATGCTTACCTGGCATCAGGCCAACTCATATCCTTTCTTTGTCAAAAACACTGCTGAACAACTCTTTGAAAATCCTCTTGTGTAAAGGCCCACACACCCTAACCCATTACTGCACGCGTTTACACGTTGGCTAACCCAAAATAGCTTGCGTGGACCGAGAAAAGCATGAAAAAGGAAAGTTGCCAACGGAACAAAAAGCTATGGGTGAGTTAACTGAAACTCCCGGCCATGCATGGCTGAGGGTTCATCCAAATACCTAGCTCCTTCTAGCCTATAAAAGAAGGGGTAGGGGTACCATTTGGAGGAGGAAAAATATAGCGAAGAAACTCTGCCCATTTATGTATTCCATTGTCCCAACCCTTTAGCCTTTCCTAATGCCAAAGGAGATTTAAAGAAAAGCAGTTGCAGGACAGAAGAAGAGGAGCCTAGGATCAGGTTCAAGGAGCATTGTCCGGTCTCAACTTTTGTAAAGTTGACTCATTTTAAGTAATAAAGAGAATGCTTTTCCCGTCCCAATTCATGAACTTTTATGGTTTGATTAGTTTATGTTTGATTTCTAACCCGTGAATATATAATTAGTATGCATGCATAGTTGTTGCTCGTCTTGAATGCAGGTCAACTTTGGAAGGAGTATTGCGAACAAGTAATCAAGCACAACGGAGGATCGACATCAAACGCCGGTAACAAGGTAGGTGGATCTTTCCATGCATTTACTAAGAAAAGGGGATTTAAATCTAGGGATGAAGGTAGAAAACAATTTCTATTCGGTCATATATGCATGCAAAGTCTGAACTCTATTTGCTAGTCCGTAGGGTGTTTTTCCCCAACAACATTGGGTGAATAAAAGAAAATTCTCCTTCAATAGACCTCCCAACGTGGGACTTTAAGCTTATGTTTCTTGTACTTTTTCTTTGTTGGTCCAATTAGTCCCTATATGGGAATTTTATCTCATGTGTTATGAAATTTCTCTTTATTGGTCCAATTAGTTGCTACATGGGATTCTTAGCTCCATGTACACTCTCTCTCTATTGGTTCAATCGTACATCTACAAAATAGAAAAATATTTCTTAAGTTTACCTAGGACATTTGAAAATTCCATATTAATCTAGGTTTTGAGAATATTTAATATGTGGATTTATTGTTTTTCTTATTGGATTTGGGGAAATGTCTCTTGGGATTTCTAGGGTATTATGTCAAAAGCTAAAAATAATAATTTTCCTTCAACTCTATAAGTTTTAATAGAGGCTACCTATTCAACTTTGTAAGTTTTAATGGAGGCTACATATTCATATATGAAGGTGGAAGGAGGTGGAAATCAAATGAATATGAGGGAAATTGAGGCTACCTATTCATATATGAAGGTGGAAGGAGGTGGAAATTAGATGAATATGAGGGAATATTTGTTTATTTTCCATTTTTCAAAAAACTTGTAGGTTACCAATTCATGTACGAAGGTATGCATGAAGTGGAAATGAGATGAATATGAGGGAAATTATGTTCAGAAGGAGGTGGAAATTAGATGAATATGAGGGAATATCTGTTTATTTTCCATTTTTCAAAAAACTTGTAGGTTACCAATTCATGTACGAAGGTATGCATCAGGTGGAAATGAGATGAATATGAGGGAATTTATGTTCATTTTCCTTGTTCAATATGGTTTAGCATGTGTTTTTGTTGTTGTGGGATTTGGCGGTCCATGCTTGTCATGGTGTAGCTTAGAATTTGGTGGGTGGTGTGTTATTGTCATGGGTTTTTTAGATGTATTATCAACTATGATATATGGTTGTGGTTATCTTGGTTGTTGTGATGCACTATGGAGTTTCCTATATCTGGTCTTTAATATGGTGATTGGTAGTGGTTTTCTTAGAGATCGTGGTGTGCTGTAGAATTTAGTGGGCCATGAATTGTGCTCATTGTGGCATATCCTAAAATTTTGTGGGTGCTCTATGTTTCCCATGTGTTTCATGATTATGGTCTCGATTATGGTTTTTTGTTGTGGTTCTCTTGGTGATCATGGTGCACTCTGGAATTTGGTTGTTGTTCCATGTTTTTCATTCCTCTCTTGGGTTTGGTCTCGATTATGGTGTTTTGTAGTGGTTGTCGATGTGTGGTAAAACATTTCATGGAGGAGGGTTGTTTTCCCGTAGGATTGTGGGTAGTTTCATTGCTACCTCTTGCATACATTGGTAGATTGGTTGGAATTGTTGGTATTTGGCACATAGAAAGGGATGTGTTTTCCTTGTGACAATGTTCTTCAAATTGGATTTGTCCATATGTGTTTTCTTTTTGAGTTTGTATTTAGCACATAGAAAAGTATGTGTTTTACTTATTAACATGTTTTTTGGTTTGGATCTATCCTTGTGTGTTTTCTTTTTGTATGTGATATGGGTTTCATGTTGTTATGTCCCATGTTCAACCCTAGGTTTCTTTGATTCCTACAAAACTATTATTGTTTCCCTATAGTATTGGGTTTTAGGATGGCCTTGTGGGATTTGACAATGCAACACATGGGGGTTTGCAAAAATTAGAGGCGTTTTGTGTCGAGTGGTTCCTCTTCCTTGAGTAGAGGATGCCTAGTTGGGTTGTCCTAGTCTAGTATTTATATTTTTCTATACCATTTCTAGAATTTATGGCATTTCTCAAGTTCAAGTGGGAATTTTTTGTATAGGTTCATTTTGCACAAATCCAACAAACAACAACCTTAATACTATTTTTTTCTTAGATCCATATGAAAAATTTATCATGTCCTTAGTGTTTTCACATTTTTAATATGTCTTTAATATGTCCAAAATCAATAGGGATATCACATTAAATTAGGTGGTTGACCACTAATACTCTAATTGTGCATCCAAAGCTAAATATATAATTTTTTTATTTAGAACTGTGAATATGATGATGGACTACTAACTAACAACACATGCACATGTAACTGAAGGTACGACCAAATAGGTACCTGACAGATATTTCTTCGTCAAGTGAAGAAATATTAGGACAAATAGAGGTCATAAATGCGACTGCATCTAGAAGATATGATAAGAAAATAAGGACCAAAGGTGAAAAAGTCAGAATAAAATTTTGTAGACGCATGAAATTTTTTCTTGTCGAAGGAGGATCATGCTCTTATGATGATGAGAGCATAGGAGAGATAGATGTTCCACTCAGTTATAAACATCTGGTGAAGAAATGGGTACCTAAGGAACTACCTCCTATAGATGTTGACTTCGTTGTAAAAAATAGGACATATCACATTACACCATCCTCCCTGCATGGCTTGGGGCTATTTTCCATGGATGGAATAATTGTAAAATACAATACAATACCTGAATTGATGGACTATGTCGGATCGTGTTACAATTATAATGATTGGATGCGAATGGTCCGATACATACGAAGTATGCAGAGATATGCACTCGCCACAAATTATATACAACTAATAATCAAGGATAAAAATAAGGGAGTGACTATCTATATTGATGTAAGGCCTAAATCTTCCGACAATATCACAAGGTTTATAAACAACACACGACATGTGACAACAAACAAACAACCTATTTGCATATTTGAGGGACATGAAGAGAATCGAGTAGTCCTCCCAAGGAAGAGTTATTAATGGATTACCATTTGAATCAAATAGAAACATTGACTAATAATGTGCAGGTTATTATGCAACACCTCTTTAAGAAACCTCTACTTATTGCATTATATTTTTTCTATTATCTTTAACATTGTTGTAAATATTATCTTTAACATTGTTTTTTTGTTATCATTAACAAATTTTTAAATATTTGGGGGTTCTAATTATATTTTAATGTGGCAGGATGATCGTGGAAAAGGACCAGCCGCAGAACATGTAAATGATTATCAGTTTCCACTTTCATTTTACGTTGTTTTTATTATTTCCTTATATAATTTTATTGAAATAACAATGTTTTTGTTGAAATTATATGTAGTCAGTAGGCCATGTGGATCGTGATTCCGCCGATGAGGAGGGGTTTTATTCTTGCGCTGATCCGATGCTCTTATTAAAAAAAAAGATCATTAAAGCTAACATGGAACTTGTTAGCTTGTTAGATCGTCCAGAACAAACCCCAGACGTCAAAGAAAGGATCAAGCTCCTTATGTCACAACTTAACACATATAAGGTAGTAACCATAATTTTTATTTTTTTTAGTGCAATCATATGTTCAATTATGATACTTTGTTCTTTAACTTTTACATTATCTCACGAAAAAACATTTTCTTTTTTATAAAGGAATATTTGGATCCTGTTCAACCCAACGTTGGTAGTAGTGGTGCTATAGAGATGCTACAGAATCCTGATGCGGGCGGTCATATAGATGCTAGAGCACTATTTACTTCTCCATCTTCCACACCTCATTTAGATAGGAGCCATGACACACACTGACAGGCATCCCCACCTCGATCAGAGTCTAGAAATTGTGGCATAGATGACGATTATAGTGATGTGGTTGAGATGGTTGCATTTCATGGAGCTAGACGTGTGACAAGCATGGGGATCCTTCCGTGCACATTTTTGGTCAACGATAATGGACTTCCATTAAAACAATCAAGACTCCTAGGTAGTTTTAATTCATATTTTAATCATTTAATGTTGTCCTCATACATAAATCATTTAGATTATTAATTTTAAATTAATGATCATATCTTTTTGTGTGTAGGAAACGACTTTTTTCATAGGCATGTAGAGAGCAAGGCCTTGTCTATTTTTTGGGAAACCTTACGCATGAGGTGGAATTGCCAGAATTTCAACCTCAAAAAGGAACTTATGGATTATCTTGAAGGCCTCTTTGGTGTAGACATGTTCAATACAAAAGCGGTCACATCTGCAGCAGTTGAATATTTAAAATATACCCGAGATGTTTATAGATGAAGCTTGGTAAGAAATCCTAGGTATGAGTGTCCTCCCTCAATTTCAGAGAGGGAGTGGAAGGCAATCACTGATTATGCAAAAGATAAGATTTTGAAAAAATCAGGAGAACAAATAACTGGTACACCAAAGTAAATTACAATTTTTTGAATTCAATACTAGATTTATTTTTCTTTAGATCTAAATAAAAGTGTGGTTATATATAACATACTTGAATATTTTGATGATAGGTTTCCTGACACTTCGAAGGCAACCAAAGCAAGGATTTTCAAAAACGGCCAACACAATCTAGGCCAGGGCAACTACTCGAGGTTACAGTCATGAATTGTAAGTACTCGAACATCTTAAGAATATTATTTGTATCAACTTACAAATTTAAGGTAATTGCAACGAAAAACATTAAAAAACCATACCCTTATGCAATGCAGGGTGACGACTTCATAACATAAACCACAGAGGAAGACCTCCAACTTGGTTACAAGTATGGTTATAAAGCCGTGGTTGATCGTAGGAAAAGCATGGGGCAAACCCCATGATCCAATTTGTGGGATAAGATAAATACAAATCAGTCCACGTTAACCTTTCATTACTTATAAAATACGTAAATGTTTGATATCGTCCATAATTCAATGTCTTACTTTGTTTTAATCAGGGGAGCAACACTATCAACGAAACCATTAGTACTGAACAACATAGCATTGATAGTGAAACACCATCAGAAGATCATGGTGCCCCCCAATAGCCCCATCCCAGTGAGGTGCAACCCCAAGATGTTCCTGTGACTCAGGCCCACGACGGTAAAATGTCTATATATTAATCATATACTTAATAATTTTGTACTCATAAATTTTGTACTTATAAATTTTGATGTTTCAATGGCAGAGAATGTCATAGATGATCATTCTCGACCTCAAGATCAGGTGAACAGGATGGAATCCATTCCAATGGTGCCGACTAGAGGACCTGGTAAATAACTACATTGGAGAGATTTTTTTTAATATTAATGAATTATTTCAATGATATTTAAAAATTGGCCATATAAATTTAATATTTTTTATTTTTTTAGGTGATGGACCCTCACAACAACATCCACACCGTGGGTACGAGACCAAACATACTCGGCGTGAAAGGACTAAAACAACATCATTTGCTGATGAGCACCTAGTAAACAAAGACATGGACATGGATGATTTGCTTAAGAACTGGAAAGAAAATAAATAAATAAAAGAAATTCATGATGTCATGTAATAATTTTATAAGACAGTTAGATGTACATTATATAGCTGATAACATACACAAGGCTATTTCTATGGCTTGTATATATCTGTGAATGTAATTTTGTTATACACTTAATGACACAGAGCATTACAATTCTTTTCATTGTGTCATGGACATGGTGTTGCTACTCAACATTGCCTCAAAGCCTACTTATTCATTCCTCTATGATATGTACAATGATGTTGAACCTTCCACAAATCATTGTGAGCAGAAAAATAAGCCAAGGACAATAACCCAAGGATTTCAATGTTAAGGTTTTGTGATTCCACAAGGTGGGATACAAAGAGGAATTGTTTCCATGCATAAACATGTTAAATACCTTGATTGAGAATACAGATGTAACAAGTTGAACATTGAAATCATAGAGCGATGAAATAATCGAGCAATATGGGTGGTCATATATGTTTAGCTATTATTCATTCATTTAACCTTTTAATGTCTTTGAAAAATGCACGTTTGAAGGGTGGTCACCTCCACGACAAAGTTAACTTCTAAAAGTTTTTTTTAGTTGTTTTAAGAATATTTCATGTCCCATAAGACTAGTTACACTCATTTATGGATTAAGGACCTTATTTTCATTCCCTAATCATGGTCAGGGCCCGAAGACCCATCCCAGCTACACAAAAAATCCTAATGGAAACCGTTTCTCATTCATATGAAAAATATCCCCTTTAAAGGGATGATGTTGTAGTTAAAGGCCTTGATCATACTTTATGGATTAAGGACCCTATTTTCATTACCTAATCATGGCCAAGGCCCCAACATAAATTCCTACTACACAAAAACTCCTAATGGAAACTTCATCCAACCCGTATGCAAAAGATCCCCTTTAAATGTCTCATGTTGTAGTTCATGGCTTTAATCTTGGACTATTAACCCAATAATATTTGATCCAGGCCTAATTCCTTGGATTTATCCCCCAACCATGGTTAAATCCTTCATATCCATCTTTGATACACAAAATATTATAACAATACCCATATCTCACTCAAAGGTTCATGATTCCCTATAAACAACATGTTATGTTGCATATCTTCATGATTCATAGTATTCTTTGGATTATGTTGCATATATTCATTTACTTTCTTCCCTTCCCTTCTTCTAGGCAAAAACCCTTTGCAACACACTGCAAATCAAGTGCCAACTCTCTTGTCTGCTGAACCTCAGAGCACCAGTTCTGATACCATGTAGAAATTTTAGCTCAGATATACACTAAGTCATAAAAATATTTCAACCTCCTATAAAGCTTCAACAATAAATTAGAAATAGTATATGACAAAGATATGAAACTAAAATAGCAGCGGAAATAATAATGAACAACAAAGAAATCACTCCATATAACACTAGTAATTTTTGGGCAATGCCCCTGGAAAAACCCCAACTTGGGAAAACATGTTCAAGGATAGTTTTCTTATTGAGCTCAGATAAATTTCATATTAGAGTTTACAACAACAAGTAATCAACAACAAAAATTCTTGAAAAATGTGCCAACAAACCTCCTCGATTTGTGTGCTAAAAAACACACAAAACACTCCCCATTTTCTGCAATGTATAGTCCTTTTAACAACAAATAAAATCTTGATATTTGTGCACATTAACAATATTGTTCTGCACTAATTTCATACATCCAAACACTTAGAAAATTATTCCATCCTCTTGCCTCGATTTTTGTGCCTCTATGCTGTTGTACGACCTCTAAATAGTGATATACGACCTCCCTTTTCACTACTGTCAACTCAACATTTAATGCTGTAATTTCTAGAAAAATGTGCCCTCTTCTCCTCTTGAAAATCATGCCCTCCTTCAGTTGTATGAACCCTCTCCTTCCTTGGAAATCGTGTCCCTCCTCTAGCTGTACGAACCTCCCTCTTTCCCTTGGAGAATGTGCCCTCCTCTTGCTGTTACTCTCACTTCTCCATGAGCTCAATATCTTTCTTGAGAAAAGTGGCTCTTCACCTTCATGCTCAAGCTCTCCTCAAAGTGTGTGCCCTCTCTCCCTCAAGTGATTCATTTATGAAATTTTCGATGTCTAACTCCTTTAACACTGGTCTCCCAATGAGATTGATGGTCAAGATCTAATCTTTCCCTCATGAGATCAACGGTCACGACTTAATCATTCGTTGAGGTCACTTAAGTCACCAAAGTGAGCGACAACCTCATAAAGTCACTTTTACACATTAAAAAATAAAAGCTCAACTTAACTTTATAAAATCGCTTTGTAAAGTCACTAGGGAGAAATGTGCTTGGTCACTTCCGCATGCTAGGCACCGCCTATGCGGAAGTACCTCATAGCTACCAAATCTAACATAAAGTGCATATAATGAAGCATTCTATGTTTTATTACCTAAATTGTTGTCAAGTGACTATATAATAGAAGTGAATAAGTGGAGGGCTATTTCATGGCACTTGTTTTTTTATGTGCTCATACCCATGTATACATATATACTTACCTATATGCATACACATTGCACAACCTTTAAGAAGGATAATCTTTATTTATTGGGCATAAACTTAGTCTTGGCCTTGAAATATTTTGAAGGCAAAAGTGAAATGTTATTTCAGTAGTGCTTCATTGGTGGTGTTGAAAATTATGACATGGTCTTACCAAGGTTGAACTCAAATTGCCTAGCCTTGCCCAAAAATGTAATAACAATCATATTTCACTGTTCTTGTAAGGAGACTAGGAGGATGTCATCATCTACGAGCAATAGGGTAGATATCATGTCTCCATAAAAACCTCTGCAAAAAAAAGTCATGGATATCATGTGAGAACCATATTTAGGTATGATAACTATGCCATATAGTATCATACTCTTGATAAAGAATCCTAATTATTGAAGTTGTTCTAGTAAATTCAAGAAAC
>JZKD02S1150176.1:294674-313761 GCA_000966675.3 Picea glauca
AAAACCTATCATTTTATAGATTTTAAGGATGGAAATGTCATTAATATTTTTTCTGCACAAAATTTTATGTATTCTAAGTGTTGTTTCTATTTGAAGAGTTTTGAACTGATTTTTGCCGAGTTGCCAAGTTTTTCCATATCCCAAACTTGCTGACTTTTCGTCAATCCCAAGTCTCACAACCTTGGTTTGATGTGATTTTAAGCTGGGTGGATGGTGTGCATTGTAGTCAAAGCATGGAAACAATATAATGGGCATGCCATATATTGTTCTTAGGGATACATAAATATTAGGAGCATAAACTACCACTCTCCAAAATGAATGAAATCATCTCCATACAAGCTTGGCTATTAAGCAAAGATCATTCATATTATATTCAGAATAAGATTTATTAAAAATGAAACCTTCTTTTAGAGAAAAATGCACAATGACTTCAAGATGACCAAATAAAGAGGATGGCAACACTTTAACAAGATAATGCTTGTCAAGAAAAATATTGTTTGAACTAACAAKAAACTTGACAATTATAGAATTGATTTCAGTTTTTGTTGATTACACCATGTAAACCAATTTCCCTTAGTATATATCTAGAAGGAAAATCCATGGGGTAAGTAAGAGTTATTGTCCAAATACTCAAAATAACACGCTTAATCAATATACACAGTGTACGCCAAATGCGAGTGTGGAGCACAACTTCCTTATAGTTAGGAACAAATTCCTCCAAATAACCCAAGTACATCCATATATCCAAATCATATGTTCAAATGTTTCTCGATAATAACTATATTGATCTCTATATATACATATTCTCGCTCATTGCACATGTGGCCCCTCTATTAGGTTGCCCCCTATTTAATATACATTTAACACCATTACATATGCATTCAATCCAATTACATATACATTCAACCCCATATATACCCCCCATTGGGTCATAACATAAGTACCCCCATTGGAAAAACTATCCTAAAAGTTTTGTGGCTAAATCTTTTGCATGTGATGAAACCAAGTAATCGAGCTACTTATATTTATGCTCTCATACAATATGATTATTCATCCATCCACATTTAGTTCTTTTCAATGCCATTCTTTGATAGCTTCCTTTCCTTTGATTCCTTAAATATTTGATAATATCTTGTCGCATAATTGTTCCTTGATGCCCTATTCCATTAATATCATTGACTTTATCATCTTCTTCCTTGGTAACATTGATGTGGCACCAAATCTCATGGAGTAAAAGAGTAAAATCTCTCTTTAACTCTTCTATCAAAAATAATTTTCATCTTATTTTGATATTCTTGGAATCTCTCATTCACTTATTCTTTGGTTTGTTGCACCTTAATTATATGATAAACTCTTCTAATAATATCATTAAGCTATTCATTTGCATCCTGTATTAATATTAATATTAAAATGGTAATATTAAATCAAATAATTTTTTAATTTTTTTTTTTTTTTTTAATAAATATTGTTCGTCGCACTTGCGACGACAACTTAAATAGTTGCAACAGTTTTGCAATATAAACAAAAAAAGTTGTCATCGCAAGTGTGACAACAACTTAAATAGCTGCGACAATTTTTCAATATAAACAACAAAAGTTGTCGTTGCAAGTGCGATGACAACTTAAATAACTGCGACAGTTTTGCTATGTAAACAACGAAAAGTTGTCGTCGCACTTGTGACGACAACTTAAATAGCTGCGACAGTTTTTCTATGTAAACAATGAAAAGTTGTCGTCGCACTTGCGACGACAACTTAAATAATTGCTACAGTTTTGCTATGTAAACAACAAAAGTTGTCATCGCAATTGAGACGAAATGTTGGTTTCACATTTTTTCCTAAATTGTCGTATTGGTGACGATATTTCATTTTTTTTACAATTTTGATAAGTTTCCTTGGGGCGTCGCTCTTGCGACGTTTATTCAATTTCATCGCAATTTCCATGTGACACAAAACGACGTTTCAGAGAGTCTAGATTCGTCGCAAGAGCGTCGAAATAGCCGTCACAAAATGACCCAAATTTGCTAGTGTTCTAATTAGATGGTCACACAGTAATTTCTTAATCATATTAAGTAAATGTTAAAAAGTAAAGAGGTTAAGTTATGAACATGAGATCTCATTCATTGATTTGGAATGACGACTAAGAATATGCCAACATCTTCAATTGATAACCATACAATTGGAATTTATGGTTAAAAGATCATTAAATGTGCCCATCTCCAATAGGATTAGGCCTTTCAACCTAAATATAACTTCTCTATCTTTAAATATAAAAATAATATTATAAAAATCAATTATATAAATAATTAAAAGAATATTTTTTTCTTATATTTTAATTTCTTTAAATCAAATATTAATTAACTTATATAAGAACATTAGTGTATATCCATATCTAAATTGATATTATATATATAAATTTCACATTCTATAAATAAAAATCTATATTTAAAATTTGTATATATATTTTATAAAAATTCATAACAAAATCAAACTAATTTCGCTACTAATGATTGCAATATAACTTCTCTATCGTTAAATATAAAAATAATACTATAGAAATCAATTATATGAATAATTAAAAAAATAATTTCTTCTTATAAATATATTTTTTAAATCAACTATTAATTAATATATAAGAGCATTAGTGCATATCTAAATTAAAAGAATAATTTCTTTTGAAATTTTTATTGCTTTAAATCAAATATTAATTAACATATATAAGAGCATTAGTGTATTTTCATATCTAAATTGATATATTCTTTGCTTTGGGCAGATGAAAGGAAGGATAAAGAATATGAGTCTCTGTGGTGTTTGGAATAAGTTTAGGGTTTCATTAAGGTGTTGGGGTTGTAGTGCTTGTTAATGAGAATCTTAGTTTATGTGGTGTTTGTCTTTACTGTTTCCAAGTATAGAGGGCTAGGTGTTTGTAAGCCTAATCTATAGATCCTTGCCTTTAATATTTTATAGTTTTATTAAGTTGATAAAGGAAACAAACATTTTGCAGCCATTTTTTTAAATCATAACACTAAAAACATTGTACAATTAAAAATAACATAATATTATTGACGATCTAAAACACATTGAATAATTAAATTTAAATTCACTAAACTTAAGTATTTTTGTATCAACTCCCCCTTCTCTCTAATTATTTAGAGCATCTTTATAATTTAAAACAAATAAACCTAAGACCAACTCACTTTTAATTGAACAAATCATAAAAAAAAAAACTCCATAAATCATTAATATACTTTAAAAACTATTTTACTTTAAAAATTACTATAGTAATGAACATGTACTCTAAAATTTTCTACTTACTTTAAATCTAAATAAAAACAACGAAACATATTAATTTTTTTTACAACTAATAAAAATACTTATAACAACATATTTAATAATTCTCCTTTACAGATGCTACATATATTGATGCTACATTCATATGGATGGATAACACATATATTGAATAGGTAAATCCATAATAATTATAATGTACCTGCTCTTTATCCTCTGGCATATCCAGTGTTCATTTTTTCTCATATCCAGTGGTAATTTCTCTCCCATAATTCCAAGTGTATCTTGGTTTCCATGCTCAAGTGAGAGACAACCATGTGTATATGGTCTTTGATGAGCTTTTGAAACGAATTTATCTCCACACCCATTTAACATAATTTTGTTTAGATCTTAACATCACAAATGTACACAACTTAGCAACGATCACATAATCTGGTAATTATAACTCTATGATTCCTTAATGAGTTAGTTATTCCAACCATGATAATTATAATGCATCTGCTCTTTGACTCTTATTGTCATGGCATATCTAATATTCCTTAATGAGTTAGCTATTCCATCCATGATAATTATAATGCATCTTCTCTTTGGCTCTTATTGTCATGGCATATCTAATGTTCATTTATCCCTCATGATTCCAAATTTATCTTCATTTTCATTTCCATGCCAAAGTGAGATATAGCCATGTGTACATCCTGTTTGACAACCCTTGGGTAGAAACGAGTTCATCTCCGCACCCATTCAACTGTAATATTATTGTAATTTTCTAGATTTCAACGTAACAAACGGACACATAGTAGCAACGAACACATAATATGGTAATATTCAGGTAAATCAGTGAATGTATTTAATATTATTTGGATATGTAAATCAGTGAGTGCATTTAATATTATCTGGTAATATCCAGTTAAATCAGTGAATGTGTTTAATATTATGCATGATACCCCTCTTTTAGGGTTTCTCTGATTATTTGGATTGCTCCAATGATTTATTTTTTCAGCTGTTTTACTGTTACTTTAATGTTTCAAAGAAGTACGAGATGGAATATCATCGTATTATTATTTCACAAACACAAAACACAGACTCTAATGTTCAATTAGTATATGCTTGGCATGGGAAAATTTAATTGCCTTATGTTACCTTAAGAAACTGTGAACACTTGTTGTCATAAAATTTTCTACTAATTCAATGTTGTTGGAACTTGTATTCACCCAAAATATATTGTCTTGCATTTTTTTTTGGATTGGTTCTTATTTTGTCCCTGGAATGGGGTTTCATTTCTTTGGTTTTTTCCTGTGGAGTTAAGAAGAGTTTTTATTTTTATAGAATATACAGAAGTACATAAGGATCAACAAGATATGATTGGATTGCGCCTGCTATTGAGGAATTGGCTCTTTATTTCATTTCACAAAAAAGATTATATCCTAATCATGTAGGAGCGTCTATGCTTCCTATATGCCATCTGATAGCACTAGCACTATTATTATTACACACATAATATCTCAAGGTTCTTAGACCTAGGCCTACCTGAATATCAATCTCTCGTTAGATATGAAATATTAAAACCAAGAAAACCTTGACGAACGCCATGCTGGAGACCAATGAGCTCTCGGCAGAGTCATAACCCAATTCTTCTTTTAAAATCTGTGGTATTTTGCATAAGAATTCACCGAATAACATCATGGGATTCGTTTATGAAGGAGTTATAGCTTTGGCTATGTGGATTCTTAGTCTTAAGAGATGGCTCCAATGGTAAGAGATGTATATGAGCTCTTGCTTTAAATTTAATTTAGGTTTATGCATCAAATTTTCTCTTACATATGAGTCCATAAGGATTATGCAACACCATATTTAAGGGTTATATATATAAAATCTCAGACATGCACAAGGAAGCCTAACAAAGCTATGAAATTATATATATATATATATATATATATATATAATGTCAGACATGCACACGGAGGCCTAACTTAACATATTATTTTGATATTAATTTGAAATAAGAAAAATGCATATGGAGGATAAATAACCTTACCTACTACTATGATTGATGTAGAGGCATCAACGTCTGTCAATTGTTGTCACTCACAGTGGTGCCAACAAAGTCTATTCAATAGTTGCACTCATAGTATTAGAATATTACATTCCATAGTATTAAGCTGAGGGAGTTCACACAAAAGAAACCAAAAACAAACTATTGAACTATTAAGTATATATATCCATTTTCTACAATGAAATATTTAAGATAATCATTTCACGTTCATGCATTTAGGGTGAAACTCTCAAAGCTTGGGGTGTTTTAAAAGATTGTTGTTGTGAGTATGGTGAATGAACTTCCCAAACTTTTGATTTTTTAATATATTGTTATATGGGTGGGTATGGTGAATGAAAAGTAATAGAATTTATATATAAATGGTGTTTTGTTTGAATATAAGAAATCCCCATGCCAAAATTCACCAAAATTTGCATTGGTTTTTTAATTTTTATTAACATGGAAACAATGTATGGGATGAGGTAGAGGAGAGCACACCTAAACGACAGTTACATAACAGAAATCAATTCAAATGACTTGCTACAATGTGAGATGGGCAGCAAATTATTGCTACAACACTCACACCGCACCTTGTCTGACTCCTTGTGCTGCTGCGGACAATGGAATTGAAAGAAACGACAATGGCATCCAACACTCCAAAAGCTTCTCTTTCCAGCCCGTAGAGATGGAATTTGACGTGGTGATTTGTCAGTCAAATACGTTAAAAAATTTCAGCAAACCATCGTCAACATTTGTAGTTAAATATGTCAAAACGGGCGTCTGAGTTGCGGAAACCGTCAAATTTGATTGGCTGTGTTGGGATTTGAAATTCCAACCCTGATTCCTCCTCCACTGACTATGTCTCTTATTCTCTATCACCTTCATTTAATGCAAGATACAATTGTTTCTGTCTCTTTAATTTTAGCTTGTAGGTTCCAAGTTACATCTTGGGTGGAAAATTAAATAAAATGTGAACAAAAATGGCCATCACCGTTGACGCAAACGCGCCAGGGCACGTCCACTCCCACAGGACCTTCTTTTTCCTTCGACCGGAAGAGCTGAAACGCTCTTCAAATCCCTTATCGAGACTTTTCTACACCCACAAGGCTCTCCTTATGATCTCCCTTGTCTTATCGAGAAATCAGACCTCGCAAGATCGCGAGTCCTGAAAACACAGGATCAGGTCTCACAAATCCCTGAATCCCGATGAATATTCACCCACGACTTCCTTGCTCTTATCTGGAAATTCCCCGTCGGGAAATCGACACTTGCACCGTCGTGATCCACTGTCCTCACAGATTCCTGACTCCCGATGGCTTAGTCAACGCTGACCTTTTCCCACTTTATCGAGACTTTGGCTCCTATCGCGCTTTCGCAACCTCACGTCCTCACAACTTTTAACGCAATTCCTTGCAGCTCCAACTCACGAACCTCCGAGTTCGCGATATGTCGATGCCACTTGGCGTTGACTCCCTGTGAGGGTTGACCTTTCGACACCTGTACTCCACTACGTCCTTAACCCCGTCGGGAAATCGCGTATCGGGATATCGCGATTATCGTTTCCATGTACACGGGACTTTCAATTCCCCGATCCTCGACTCTGTGGGATCTCCTGCCACGTGTCCCTGTTGTTGGATGGCTCTGATTCGATAGAGAAATCGCGGATCACGATTCCAACATGCACGAGTCTCTTGTCTCCGGAAACCCCGATGACTCTGATATCCTGATGACTCCTCCAGATTCCTCCTCTGTTAACTAGTGCTTAAACCCCGCGCAACTTCTTGAGATCTAACGATTGACGGGATTTCACAATTTTCCTCTGCGAATCCTGACCGTTGATTTCTCCTCCTTGAAGATTTCTTGAGAATGGCTAAGTGTTCCTTCTCAGAACTTACTCTCCAACGCCTGCTCTTACAACTCTTGCTTGAACCTTCTACGACACGAACCTCCTGTGCTCTCCTTTAATGATATCACGAAGGTGCTATACCTCCTGAGCTTTTCCACTCAGATTATTTCATAAGAACTTGCACGCACTCCTTGCGTTCAACATTCAACAACTTCCCAAGTGTTGAATCCTTCCGACTTTGCGCACTCCTGCAGCAACAGCCTTTGATTTCCTTTCCTCAGATTCACAACTGAGACTTCTGCTTCTTCATCCTGCACACTCCTTACACGGCTTCAACGACCCACTTCCACTTCTGGGTGAATGAGAACAAAAGTTAAACTACTGATCCTCCATCAACGCACTCCTTGCGGATGGTTTCGACTGCACACCTTGCAGGAATCTCCTGGCTCAGATAGAGAAACAATTTAATCTCACTCTCTCTCCCTTTCAGACTTCAGTTTGAAACATTAAATCACATGCATAGAATATAAAAACAAATGCATGACAAGAAACACACATTCATGAGCACATAAACAATATACACAGAGAAACAACACAAACCATGAATTTGAATTAAAGATTTCTTCTATAAATTCAAATGCCTGTACATGGGTGTTCTTCATACACTGTTCTTTGCTTACTCTTCTCTTCTCTTGAATGCTTCCATTATTCTTGACTACTATCTTACAATGGTACAATGAGGGTGTCTATATCCGTTTTCCCTCTCGGACTCTAAACTATCAAATCTAGACTTAAAATCCTATCTACCAACATTAAATCTATTAAATGTCGACTATCTACCAAAGGACGAGAGCTTAAAGGCTCAAGGTCCAATACAATATACAAATGTGCCTTCATAAATGGCTTCATTAAAGACTTGCGCTACAATCCTAAAGAACTTCAAAAATTTGGGTTTGTTTATCCAGCTGATCTCCGCTTGATGTGCTGGCTCGCTTGATGAGTCGGCGATGCTCCTGCATCATACTCCTCATCTTGAAAGCTTCCATGGGCTCCTATCCATGAGCTCCTGCACAGTCTGTCCATGCTTTTGTATCTCTGCTTCGCTTTCCCAGCTAGCATCTTCCACTGGGTGGTTCTTCCATTTGACCAGGTACTCGAAGTATTGCTTCTGCCTGGTCTTTTTGCTCACTCACTTGTCTAGTATGTATTCCATCTGTGGCTTTTCTACAATCGACATCTGCTTCTGCCACTGGACTTCTGGCTGTTCATCACTTCCAGCTCCTGCTTCCTCAGCCTTATATGGATATAAGTCTGAGACATTGAATGTCGAAGATATCCCGATGCCATCCGACAATTCAATTTCATACGCATTCTCTCCAAATTTCTTCAGGACCTTGCAGGGTCCGATTTTTTCATTTTTAGTTTGTTGTATGTTCCCCTTGGGAACCTTTCCTTCCTCAGATGTGCCAGAACTAGATCACCAACTTCGAACTGAAGTTATCTCCGATGCTGATCTGCTCTGCACTTGTACTCCTGATTTGAATCTTGCAGTCGCTGCTTCACTCTGCTGTGAAGTTCCTTCATTGCCTCAGTGAATTCCTCTATGCTAGCACTGCTAGTCGCAGTTTGTTTTGAATCTCGCAATTCATAAACTCCTCTCGACTGTATCCCATATACAACCTGAAATGGACTCTTCCCTGTACTTCGATTCACTGAATCGTTGTACGCAAGCTCTGCCTATGGTAACACATTGTCCCAACTGCTGTGGTGCTCTGTCACCAAGCTTCTTAGAAAGTCTCCTAGACTTCTATTTACCACCTCTGTTTTCCCATCCGTCTGAGGATGATAGGCAGAACTAAACATCAAGTTAGTCCCCATTTTCTTCCAGAGTGTCCTCCAGAAATGTCCAATGAATTTCGTATCCCTGTTCGATACTATGCTTCTGGGTAACCCGTGAAGTCTAACGACCTCCTTGAAGAACAAATTTGCGATGTGAGTCGCATCGCTGGTCTTCTAGCATGGGATAAAATGTGCCATTTTGGAAAAACTTTCAACCACCACAAAGATCGAATCATGTCCTCTTTGCGTCCTAGGCAATCCCAATACGAAATCCATGTTAATTTCATCCCACGACCTCTCGGGTATGGGTAATGGTTGATAGAATCCCGCATTCTGCTTCCTGCCCTTTGAATGCTGGCAAATTCTACATCTATCAACAAACCTCTTGACATCTTCTCGCATGCATGGCCAAAAATATGACTCATTTAGCTTCGCGAATGTTTTGTCGTGGCCAAAATGTCCTGCCAAGCCTCCACTGTGCTTCTCCTTTAGCGAATTCTCCCTCATGGAGCAATTTGGAATACACAGTTGATTGCCTCTAAACAAAAACCCTTCCTGGATCATATAATCTATCCACGGACTCCTATCCCTGAGAACGAGATTCTTAGTTGCTTCATACGCGTCTGCAAAATCTGCATCTCCCGTGTACATGTCCCTGAAATTTTCAAAACCCAATGTTTTGACTCAGAATTCCTGCAGCAACAAACACTTCCTGCTCAAAGCATCAACCACTTTGTTAACAGTACCCAAAATATGTTTAATCACAAATGTGAAATTCTGCATATACTCTACCCATTTGGCATGTTTATGATTCAACTTCTCCTGTCGAGTCACAAACTGCAATGCATGATTATCACTATACAATACAAATTCCTTCGGGATCAAGTAATGCCTCCACTTCTTCAGTGCCTGTATGATAGCATACAATTCTTTATCATAGGTGGAGTACTTCAGTTTTGCCTCATCCAGCTTCTCACTGAAATATGCAACTGGCCTGTCTTCCTAACTCAAGACTGCTCCTATGGAAAACCTGCTTGCATCACATTTCACCTGAAATGTTTTTATGAAATTCGACAACACCAACACTGGTTGTTCCGTGATCTTCCGCTTCAATATATTGAAGCTCTTCTCAGCCTCTGTTGTCCAATGAAAAGATTTATGTCGCTTTTTCACTGTGTCCATCATTGCTGTGCTAATTCCACTGAAATTCCTGATGAATTTTCTGTAGAAACTAGCCAAACCATGAAAACTCCTCACCTCAAAAATATTTCTCGGTGATGGTCAATTCTTGATTACCTCCACTTTATCTGGATCCATCCTCAACTCATTAGACGAAATAACAAAACCCAAGTAAATGAGCTATGTCTTCACAAATGAGCACTTTTTCAAATTAATCAACAACTTCTCCTGCTGTAGCTTCCTCATCACAATGGCCAAATGCTTCAGGTGTTCAGCCTCTGATTTACTGTAAATCAGTATGTCATTCAAATAAACAATGACATGAATTCCCTCAGGACTTCATTCATCAGTCTCATAAATGTACTCGGCGCATTCGTCAAGCCAAACGACATGACTAGCCATTCATACAGTCCTTCGTTGGTCTTGAAGGCTTTCTTCCACTCATCGCCTTCTCTCATGCGAATCTGGTGATATCCGCTTTTCAAATCTATATTTGAAAAATATTTTTCCCCGCTCAGGCAATCCAGCAGATCATCCATTCTCGGAAATGGAAATATGTACCTGATGGTTATCTTGTTAATGGCTCTGGAATCGATGCACATTCTCCAACCTCCATCCTTCTTTGGACTAAGTACTGTCGGAACAACACATGGGCTTAGGCTTTCCCTGACCAATCCCTTGTCCAATAACTCCTGGACCTGCCTCTTTACCTCTTCATTTTCTTGCGGCGTCAACCTGTACGTGGCTTTATTCGGTAAACTAGCTCCTGGTATGAGGTCTACATGATGACTCACACTCCTCATCAGTGGCAACGAATGAGGTAATTCATCCACTACAATGTCAGCGAACTCTTCCAGCAGTTCCTGAATTTCATCTGGTAGATCATCCACTCTTGTGCTAGTCAGAACAATCCTTGTTTTCCTGACCACAAAGAATTGTGGATCTTCCTTCTTCTCCATTTTTGTAAGGAGCTCCTTCCCACTCATGAGAAGTATTGTGTTGTTCACTTTCGGCTTTATCTCCTTATCCTTTATCGGAAGCAACCTGTGTGTCCTCCCATCCTTCTCCAAGGTATATGTGTTCATTCTCCTGTCATGAACCACATTTCTGTCATATTTCCATGGTCTACCCAACAATAAATGACATACATCCATAGGAATAACATCACAGAGTACTTCATCATTATAATCTCTTATCTTAAATTTAACCAAGCATTGTTTGGTAACGCTTACCTTGTGTCCTTTCTGTAGCCACGAAACCTTGTATGGACTCGGGTGATCAGTTGTCTCCAACTCCAACCTCTCCACCATCTCGGTTGAAACGAGATTATCTGTACTACCACTGTTAACAATAACCTTGCATACCCAGTCCTTGGTTTTGCAAGCCATTCTAAAAAGTTTGGTCCTCTGAGCTGAGTCCTCCACCTCCTTCCCGGGTATTAAAAGAACTTTACGCATCATCAGTGACCTTCCACCTTCTGTGTCTTTGGCCTCAACATCTCGCTTCTGTGCTTCAGTGATGTGAGCCTCTCCTCCATCCTTATTTTTCTCTGGACACTCAAATGACCTGTGCCCATTCTTCCCACATGTGAAACATGTGATTACTCCACCTCGACCTCTTCCTCTACCTCTAGTACGAGGAATGGTGTTTGCGTCATCATATCCGCCACTCTGCTCTGTATGCTACCCTCTCCGTTCAATATATGGTCCCCGCTGTGAGGTTCCACCTCTTTCAACTTTACCCTGAGGCTTCTTACATTCCTCCTTGGGCTTCTGGTACTTGTCCTGGGCAACTGCTTTGCCTCTTGGTTGACTTATGCCTCGCCCTCCCTGACCTTACTTACGGCTCAACTTCTCCTCTGCTTTCAGTGCCATCTGGTAAGCATCCTCCACCGTCCTGATGGTAACCATACTCAATTCATCCTGAATGTCATATCTCAGACCATTCAGATATCTGGCAACCTTCTCATCATCGCTCTCCTGATGACCTGCTTTGATGTTCAGTTGATAGAATTCCTCAGTGTATTCTTTCACTGTCATCAGTTTCTGTCTCAGGTTTTGCATCCTCCTGAACAGAGTAATTTGATAGTCCCTTGGGATGAACTTCGACTTCATCTTCGCGATCATTCTATCCCATCTTTTGATCTTCTGCTTTCCTTTGCAACGTCTGTCAGCTTGTAGCTTGTCCCACCACAATGCTACATGCCCTTTCAAGCGCGTGACAACATGTTTGACCTTCTTGTCCTCTTTGATATCTTCGTAATCGAAGTAGGTATCAAGAGCTTGGATCCAATCCAGTAGCTCTTCTGCATCCAGGTTTCCCTCGTAGACTAGAATGTCCATTTTCGCCTTCGCACCATTCTGGCGATAGCTTTTATCAACCGCTCAGTTGATGCATCCTCGGCTGCAACTTCCTCCTCGCGTTCAGCTTCAATTTCATCCTCGAAATCACTCAGATTCCCTGCACTAGCTGTGCGTTTTTGAGCTATCTCCATCTCCTCAAGCCTTACTCGAAGATCTCTCATATGTCTCTCCATTTCTAGATTTCCTACTGGCCTACCTCTTCTTCGTACCTCCCTGTCCTCTGGACCAGGTGATTGTCTTTCTCTTCCAGGCGACATGGTGAATTTTCTCTCTCTCTGCTACAGAAAACAAAGAGTTAAACCTGCTCTGATACCACTCTGACGCAAACGCGCCACCTAGGGGCACGTCCGCTCCCATAGGACCTTCTTTTTCCTTTGGCCCGAAGAGATGAAACGCTCTTCAAATCCCTTATCGGGACTTTTCTACTCCCACAGGGCTCTCCTTATGATCTCCCTTGTCTTATCAGGAAATCTGACCTCGCAAGATCGCGAGTCCTGAAAACATAGGATCGGGTCTCACAAATCCCCTAATCCCGATGAATATTCACCCACGGCTTCCTTGCTCTTATCGGGAAATTCCCTATCGGGAAATTGACACTTGCGCTGTCGTGATCCACTGTCCTCACAGATTCCCGACTCCCGATGGCTCAGTCAACACTGACCTTTTCCCACTTTATCGAGACTTTGGCTCCTATTGCTCTTTCGCAACCTCGTGTCCTCGCAAATTTTAACACAATTCCTTGCAGCTCCAACTCACGAACCTCTGAGTTCGCGATATGCCGATGCCACTTGGCGTTGACTCCCTGCGAGGGTTGACCTTTCGACACCTGTACTCCACTACGTCCTTAACCCCGTCGAGAAATCGCGTATAGGGATATCGCGATTCCCGTTGCCATGTACACGGGACTTTCAATTCCCTAATCCCCGACTCTGCGTGATCTCCTGCCACGTGTCCCTGCTGTTGGACGACTCTGATCCGATTAGGAAATCGTGGATCTCCATTCCAACATGCACGAGTCTCTTGTCTCCGGAAACCTCGATGACTCTGATATCCCGATGACTCCTCCAGACTCCTACTCTGTTAACTAGTGCTTAAACCCCGCACAACTTCTTGAGATCTAACGGTTGACGGGATTTCACAATTTTCCTCTATGAATCCTGACCGTCGATTTCTCCTCCTTGAATATTTATTGAGAATGGCTAAGTGTTCCTTCTCAGAACTTACTCTCCAACGCCTGCTCTTACAACTCTTGCTTGAAACTTCTATGACACGAACCTCCTGTGCTCTCCTTTAATGATATCACGAAGGTGCTATACCTCCTGAGCTTTTCCACTCTGATTCTTTCAGAAGAAATTGCGTGCACTCCTTGCGCTCAACATTCAACAACTTCCCAAGTGTTGAATCCTTCCGACTCTGCGCACTCCTGCAACAACAGTCTTTGATTTCCTTTCCTCAGATTCACAACTGAGACTTTTGCTTCTTCAGCCTACACACTCCTTGCACGGCTTCAACGAACCACTTCCACTTCTGGGTGAATGAGAACAAAAGTTAAACTACTGAGCCTCCATCAACGCACTCCTTGCGGATGGTTTCGACTGCACACCTTGCAGGAATCTTCTGGCTCAGATAGAGAAACAATTGAATCTCACTCTCTCCCCCTTTCAAACTTCAGTTTGAAACATGAAATCACACGCACAGCATATAAAAACAAATGCATGACAAGAAGCAAACATTCATGAGCACATAAACAATATACACAGAGAAACAACACAAACCATGAATTTGAATTAAAGCTTTCTTCTATAAATTCAAATGCTTGTACATGGGTGTTCTTCATACACTGTTCTCTGCTTACTCTTCTCTTCTCTTGAATGCTTCCATTATTCTTCACTACTATCTTACAATGGTACAATGAGGGTGTCTATATCCGTTTTCCCTCTCGAACTCTAAACTATCAAATCTAGACTTAAAATCCTATCTACTAGCATTAAATCTATTAAATGCCAACTATCTACCAAAGGACGAGAGCTTAAAGGCTCAAGGTCCAATACAATATACAAATGCGCCTTCATAAATGGCTTCACTAAAGACTTGCGCTACAATCCCAAAGCACTTCAAAAATTTGGGTTTGTTTATCCAGCTGATCTCCGCTTGATGTGTTGGCTCGCTTGATGAGTCGACGATTGTAACAACCTCCATCGTTACGACAACCACTCTAATAACAGGTGCAATTTTTTTTTGTTTTGTTTTGTTTTGTTTTGTTTAAGGTGTGTGCGTGCGTGTAGGAGTAACAAGCACACTTGAATTTACGTCTCCACTCGACAACCAACAAGACGCAACCACGATGTTCATCACAAGAAGACCGAAGGCACACAATGACTAACTGTAAACAAAATACCACCATAGGCTTAAGGCGCACGATGCAACAATTAACGACCTACTGGGTTGTGCACGGTAAGGACACAAAGGGAAGAATCCAACAGTAGAGTTTACTATTTCTGCATAGAAAAGAAGGGATTTTAGTCTTATGTCTTCTCGAAAGAAGATTAGACAGGCTCTTGGCCGACTGCTCAGGCAGAAACTAGTAACCTCCTAGAACAAGACGCAAGCAAGACGAACACAACAAGACGACACCGACATATCACAGTGACAACAAGCAATAAACGCCCCTAGACATAAGGCGTACAACTAGCAGCTGTAATCAGAAAATGACACTAGGTTTTAAGTACAATACAGTCACAGAGGGAAGAATCCAACATTAGAGTTTACTATTTCTGCACAGAAAAGTAGGGCTTTTAGTCTTATGTCTTCTCGAAAGAATATTAGACAAGCTCCTGGCTGACTGCTCAGGCAGAAACTAGTAACCTCCATCAGGTGTGTCGCAAGAGTGGAACCCTGCCTTTAAAGGGCCCGAGACTCTTGATACGACACTGGATCCTTTACATAGAAAACACACACACACATATATGCTAAGGCTACTGAAGGTGTCTATATCCCGCCCGACACAAGCAGACCAATCGACAAATTATTACAACCCAGCGCAACCATAGACGAAAGAGCAACCACGTCTTCTACAGAAGGCGCAAGACAAGGACTCGGATGATGACCATTGAAATTAATGACATGGCAATGTCTAAGACTCATTTGTGATTGATTACTAGCCAAATTCTCCATTGATTTTATTAAGCCACAAGTACATTAGTTATAAGGTAGATCTAATTGAATTATTGCCCTTAGTTTAAGGGCCTTACCCCTTGTGTTGAAATTATAAAAGAATTTAATGTCATTATAATGAATTAACCTCCATATTCATTATACTACCACATCAATGTAAAAAAATAACAACGTCCTTACGCTCCTGAGTTATCAAGACTACATAGCATTTTTCCAAGGCGAGGGTATTACATTTACATTGCTCAAACAGTAAAATGTTAGTAAACTTTCCACTAAGGGACAAAACCCTTACACTATTGTAAATATACAATACTAACATCATATTTGTAACTAAAAGTAACAAGGTAACATCATAATCAAATGACCACATATATAAAATACAATGTTTAAACATGACAATGGTTAAAGGCAATAGCATTTAAAGATGACCTCCTAACTAGAATAAATAAAGAGAAGGGGAATAATAATGAAAAATTCTAACTAGAATAAATAATGAGAAGAGGAATAATACACGTTACAATAATATACATTTTGTGGATGATGGTGATCAAACCGAGATCATAATCATTATATTAGTTTGGATAGAAGGAATAATTAATCTTTCATGGTATCACGAGGTCTATTTATTTAAAAGTAAGAATCAAAATATAAGTAAATATTCCTGAGTTACTTAAGTAAAATAGACGTTGAAATTATGATAGCATGAGATCATGTTTATCAAGATTTAAAAATAAATGGTTAAAAACTTGGTGTCATTACACTAAGGCTGAGATTGATGGGTGGGATCAGATTTGATAACCAATGACATTTTATTTAGAATCTTTGGGTATGTTATACACTTACATGGATATTAATTAAAGGCCAAGGACTCGATCCACTAATACCCCATGTTATAGTTACAACATCGAATATATATATATATATATATATATATATATATATATAAAGCATACAAACTTTTCACTTAAAGGATAGAAGGTTATAATAACCACCAACGAGGTTTCATGGGTATGAGTCAATTTAAAGATTTGATTTTCATATTCAATGCTGGGCCATTTAGCTAACCAGAGGTCAATACAAAGTTATATAACGATAAAATGAAATACGTAAATATCATGCAATTTCTCCAACTTAAGGCATTATAGTTCATCCCTGGAAAATGATACAGGAACACATAAATGGTGAACTGATGCAAAGTGTCATATGAGCACATGGTGAATATAATATAAGATTAATGTGGAAAGTTATAATTATTTCAAATAGAAAAAGGTAATAGCACTTTTATACCAGTGAAGGAAATAATTCCCATTTGATGGTGACAATCAATGAAATCACCTTTTGAACGAGCACATTGTGATGTTAATATCGTGAAGAATCAGATAAAGAACGTTAAACATTCATATGCGAAAAGTTATTTAAGTAAATTTATACAAGAAAAAAAAATGTTGATATAACCGCACGAATATACTCTGAACACCGTCAATGCACACAGTAGGATAAGATGCCCACAGAGAGCACGGATTTGCAGGAAGGAAATAAAAGATTTAAAAGGGGTAGGATAAGACGCACCAGGCTGAATGAACGATCAAAACGCAGACCAAAATAGGGAAAAATGCAAATGATATATTAATGCCCCTTCTGACATAAGAACGCCAAGAAGGTAGCTACCCAGACCATTAATCTATCCCACACATGCAGAGGAAAACACCATTAAAACGCAGATCATAGAACACCCATTAAAACGCATTGCCAGAAGAAAACGAATCGCCAGAAGACACCACGAATTGCCAGGAAAAACGAATTGCCAGGTTAAAACGATTGCCAAAGGATAAAATGAAATTCCAGGTTAAAACGATTGCCAAAGGATAAACGAATTGCCAGAGATAAAATGGATTACCAGAGCGTTTTAAATTTTGCCAGAATGAATTGATTGCCAGAACAATTTTGCCACAACGATTTTTCAAACGAAAGCCAGAACGATTGGTCCCTACATCTATATTCAAACGCCCGTAGAAGTTTGTGAACACCCGCAGCAAGGTAAAAAAAAAAAACGCCCACAGTCAACTAAAAATGCCCAACAGTATAAAACAAAACACATATATATACAACAACAATGCAGAAAGTTTTTTTTTTAACCACAACACGCAGAGAAAGGAAACAATGGGACAATTATTTTCCTACAATGCAGAATTTAACAACAAAGACAATGTTCTTACAACAGTTACTCAATAAAAAGAATGCCGGAGTAAATAGATAAAACACTCATTCCAGCCAACCAGTTCAACACCGATCGAAATTCAAGAACTTCATCTCCGGACACCATATAAAATATTGACAACAGAAGAGAAGGCTAAAGCCCTAAGTTTATCTCATCGAGAGCATCACAAGGGCTAGATCTGAATGAGACGCATAAAACTAATAACAAGGAAGAGGGATGACCCCAGAATTTAGCACAACAATCGACATCATAAGAGATCATATACACTTTACAAATTTCTTTTTCTTAAACAAAAATGTGCTTGTGTACCTGTGACCGACGGCTGATATCCCGAAGTCGCTATCCCGTGCTGGTGCTCCGTGCCGCTCCCGCTCGCCGACCGTAGAGACCTCACCGGTACCTCCCAACCAATCGCTAGGGGTACTCTGCTTCCCCCTTAGCCCCCTGAGCCGCAAAGGGGCCACACAAGATCCCGAGATAAGACTAGCTTCTCAGCTCGCCTCCAAGGCTGAGCTACCACTCCAAACACAGCTAAGAAATTCCCAACTCCTCACAAGCAATCCATCAAGCCACAATCCGACAACGTAACGTTACGCTAACCGTTCATCCCTTCTTCCTTCTTTTCCCCTTCTTTTATAGAAATTTGAGACCCACCTACTTTCCTAAATCATTATTAATTTAATTTTTTATGACAAACCTCTAAAAATTATCTGTCGTCCAAGTGTCACTCATCCCCACGGTTCTCCAAAAATTTATTTCTTTTTAATAATTAAAAGACTCAATTCCCTCACCCCCCTTTAATCGCTCCTAAAATTACTCCTAGGGTTCCTAGATCCCCTCTCATGCTTTTAATAACTTTCCGAA
Organism: Picea glauca; assembly: GCA_000966675.3. Classification (NCBI taxonomy): domain Eukaryota; kingdom Viridiplantae; phylum Streptophyta; class Pinopsida; order Pinales; family Pinaceae; genus Picea; species Picea glauca. Next base: position 313,476 of record JZKD02S1150176.1, read on the forward strand.
AATGAAGTTGCCAAGATTTAGTTCATTTTAGTAACTCCTTAATTGCTGATTCCTTTTTTCTTTTTACCCTATGTCCCCTACTTTCCATTATTAAGTTTCCTTTATCACTAGTTTCCTTATTTCTATTATTTATTTCTCTCTTTTTAATTTTTAAACCCAAGAGATAAATGTGCTTATTAATCCTTTCTATATTTTTAAATTCATTACTTTTATACTCTCACATGTTTTTTTTTTTAACTTTATATTCCTTTTTACCATTAACACCACGTATTTTAATTAATTTATT
>JZKD02S1150176.1:325132-336150 GCA_000966675.3 Picea glauca
TATATGGTTAATTATTTATATAGTGACTATACCCACTTCTTTATATATATAAACTATACCCATAATTGTAACTATTATACAATTATTTTATCATATAATTATTAATTTAAATAACCAAATTTTATATTTATGTTAAAATTCATTCTATTTTTATTACTTTTACTATATTTACATGTTTCTCTATCACTCAACAAATTCCAATACACAATAATCCTATCCTTATTCTTATACTTTATATCAACAAATTCCAATACACAATAAAACTATCCTTATTCCAATACCTTATATATATATTTTGCTATATTTAGAACCATTTGTTATATAACTTTACACCTAAAACCCCATATAGTGAGTAAAATCGTTTTATAAAGCTATTACACACTTTTAAATTATATATATATATATATATATATATATATATATATATATATATAATCATTCATATTATTTTCTTGTTTTATTATAATATAAAATATTATTTAATTATCATTTTTTTTAAACTAAATAATTAAGCTATATATATTAAATAAATAAAATAAATAAATAAATAAAATAAAGAAAGAAAATAAAATATATATATAACCCTAAATGTGAAGTGGAGGGTGGTTAATGTGGGTTCTCACATGAGACCCATGTGCCCTGCCCTTCCATTTCCTCATCTCCTAAATACCTACCCCTCACTCAAGCGCTCTTCCATTCTGCCTCTGTGTCCCCCTTACCCCCTCATGATCTAATTTCGCTTTGCAGGCTAGGGATGCATAACACATGGAACTGCACCTTGTGGGATCTTCTCCTCATTGTTTGGCGTTGGTGGTGGCTCCTTCCTTGTGACCTGCGCTTAGTCTTGAGCTCAGGATTTGGTGCAATGGCAGTTGCCAAAGCATAGAGGGATAGCAGGCTAGGTAGGAGGTGGGCGTACAACGTAAGAGGAAACACCCTTCGTGGGCTCTCTTCCTCGCGCTTGCACTTGGTCTATCCCTTGTGACATTCGATGAGTGCTTTTGGCTTGTGGCATATGGCTTAGAGTTATATGTTGTTCTTGGATTTGTGACTTAGCGTTTGATCCCAACAATATTGTTTGTCTCGTGAGCTTGTAGGGGTGCTTGGGCTCAGGGGTTTGCATGATAGCTATGGTGCTTTGGGTTTTGACATATTCAGTCTCGACTGCTCAGTTCATGAATCGTCAGTGAACTCTCAGTAAGAATCTCGTCTTAATATCTCTATAAGGTGCTGATTTCAAGATGTTACTCCATAGTTCATCTACTCTTGCGCTGAATTCTCTCATCAGGATTCAACCAAAATCAAATTGAATTCATGCAGATCTGTTCAGTTTACCTAATTTCTTGTTGTGGGCAATGGTGATGGCAAGTGGCTTCATCATGGTTTATAGCCTAGATTCGAAAGGACTACGTCTGGAGCTGATTTACATAACCCCTTATCATCTAATGGTATTCCAAGTGGGTTGGGGTTAAGGAGGGGGTCCAGTTCTTTGGACCTCTGTAGAAGGTTTTCTGCATAAAGTTTTCTAAGTAATGGCTTACTGGACGAGACTCTGGAAGAGGAATTTGATGATTTTGATACCCAAATTTCAATTGGATTTCAGAGTGCTGGAGACCCACATGAAGAATCTCCAGAAAACATCATTGCATCCATCGAAATACATGGAGGTGAGGGACGATATGTCTCTAGAAAGAGGATATGTGAAGGTACTAGAGTAGCTTTGGTCGACAATAGGGTTGTTGTTGGATCTAAAACTGAGACAATTTTTGTAAATGGAGGATTTGGGGGTGAGTATGGAGGTGGGTTCTTTGGTGGGGGAGGGTATGGAGGGAGAGGATGTGGATTTGGATCAGATTCAAATAAAACAGATGCTTACTATAAGAAAATCATGCAGGAAAATCCTTGCAACCCACTTCTGTTGGGGAATTACGGGAGGTTCTTGCAGCAGGTCGTGACTGTTCCTGTAGACTGCACGAAAGATTGTTTTCATTATTTATGGAAAATCAATTTCTCCTAAAGTTTGTTGAAATTTGCGTTGTCTTTAGGTATTATTGGTCTACAATTTTTGTTAAGCAACGAACATGCCTCTGAACAAAGCTTGGGTTAAGTTTTGTCTCGAAACATGGCTTTTTGAGATTTGTGACACAAAATGAACTAAATTGTATATGCGTCACAAAGTTCGTTATTCATTTGTTTTGGGTTTTTTTCGTCTATGTTAGTAAACAGAGCATAGATCTACGAACAAAATACACATATGATAAATTTGCAAGCTGAAATTAATCAACAAATGGAGACATACATAGAGATAAGAAATTAAATCAACAAAAGGAAACATGCATGGAGATAAAAAATTAACTAGAAAAAGAGAAACGTTCATTCAGATAAGAACAAAGGGATATGGGGAGAAAACGTTAAGACCGAGAAAAATTATAGTATAACAATTCTACCCATGGCAGGTACAAAGGATCGAACAACTCACAAGAGGCATTTGAGCTTTGTTTTAATTTAATAGCATTGAGTTGTTGTTACATGGCTATTTATCTTATTAATCACTAATTACCATGACCAATAGTTAAGTTCGTGCCTCATTACTATTACTAGATGGAGTTCTGTACTAGGTTTTTTAAGGCCCATATATTGCATCCTTTTTGACTGCATACCATCTATCAATATTATATGTCCAGACACATTGTTTATAGAATATATATTCTAATATACAAAATTCTCAACACTGTTGGTTTCGTGTCTCTTTAGGTTCAGCATGATCTCAAAAAAAACTGAGGAATATTATGGAAGGGCCATGCTAGCTAGTCCGGGTGATGGAGATATCCTCTCTCTTTATGCCAATCTGACATGGGATGTTCACAAAGATGCACCTCATGCAAAATCTTACTTTGACGAAGCTATTGAAGCTGCTCCAGATGGCTGGTTATTATCTTTACTTTCTCTCTATTGATGCATCCAATTATCTCCATTCTTGCTTATCATTTTTTTATATTATTGCTTTGTTTGTATATATTATTGCATTGCTTGTTTATAATATTACATTTTTTTAACATCTTGTGCAAGTCATCATGCATCCTCCAGTTAAAATTTGGACTTGGAAAGCTCCTGTAGGAATCTGCGTATAGCTTGTGCAGGTCATCATGCATCCTCCGGTTAAAATTTGGACTTGAAAATCTCCTGTAGTAATATGTGTACAGTCTACACGCAAGTATATTTGGGTTTTCAAGACTGTCTCGGTAGTCTTCATAGGTTTTAAGGGCCATAAATAAAGGGTTTCTAGGCTAAAGGTTAGGGGTTTTGGGTTTGGGAACATATTGTACAGTTATGTGGGTGGTCAAGCCCAGGTTTCAGTTTTGAAACTAGGCACGGATACCATATGTAAGGCCTACCTATTTCAAGACTCAAAATAAATGAATATTTTCTATAATCTCTTATTGAAATGACTGAAATTTAGTTTAGAATTTCTTTCATGATTTTTTTATACCAGGAATAAACAAAAACAACATAATAACGATAAAAACATAATAACAACAATAACAACATCAATATAACAACAACACAATGATAACATACCAACTGGTAAAATACATACCTCAACCTGTAGGTTGGTTGATTCAGCCCCTGGTTCACTTGTTCTCGTGCTTGCCCAAACTACCCAATTGAATATTAACCTCCCATCCAACTAGGAACAACCTCTCTGACTCCCTAGCTCTAGGAATCCTTGCGGATTCCTGGCCTCGAGTCCAAAGTTCCCAGCAACAACAATGCCCTGTGAGAGTCCCTCAAAACAATCATTCTTCCAATTTCCTCCTTCCTTATCTCCTTCAGAATTTCTTCCTCCTCATTCCTCTCTTGCAGAATTTTCCAAAACAAAATAAGAATCTTCTCCAAGTCCTCTCCCCTCTTCCTTATCCTCTCCTCTCCTTCAATTCCCCAACTACCTTATCCCCCTCATTAATTTCCCCAACAACCTTATCCCTATTTCACCTAACTTTTAATAATAATAATAAAAAGATTTATTGAATTTATCTTAATAATTAATTAAATTTAAATTAACAACTATGATAATTAAATAATCAATTTAGGCTGTTACAATTTTCAACATTTGAAACTATGACTTTGCATGTTTCGAGTCATGGCTTGCCAGTTGGATGCACGAGATACCAACATGATCTAATTTGAGTAATTAAAATCATGCATAAAATCTAGTAATCATTAATGAAAATGACAAACTCGAAGATATAACCATTTTCATGATTTTCGCATGATATTGGGCTTGTTGTCATGATCATAGGGTATGAAACAAGTTTGAAAACTCATTTTTCATGTGCTATCAAGAATAAGCTATTTTGGTAGTGACTCTCTTTTGCATTTGATACTTACAGAAATTACCTTGATTTTTCCAATAGAAAAAAACCATAATGATGTGACATGTCCTTCTTCATGTAAAATCTCAGACTATCTTAAAGAAGCAAATGAAAATTAAATTAAAGCAAGGAAAATCATTCCCACAAAGGATATAAAGTATAAAAAGGTACAATGAAACAAAGGCTCAAGACAGATTTTAATAGCATAGGCTGAAATTTTAAGAATAGAGAGGTGGTAATAGGCTTAGGGACTAACATGGGGCAAGGTTCTAAAATGCATGGAACTTCAATTGTGCAAAACTCCAAGTACCCTTGAAAATCTAACCATATTCAACCCCATTTTTTTTATTATTGAAAATATGTGTTTGTTTTGTACAAGTTTAGTCTATTCAATAATAGAGTAGTCTATTCATGTAGCAATCTCCCCTCCCCAACTCGAATCAGACTTCCTAACAATTTAAATTTCTGGCTAATCAAGAACATTTGAGCATCCTAGTTTGTTTAAAATGGGGAAAACCCCTTGGGGACAAGGTTTTGAAATGCATGGAACTTCAATCATGCAAAAATTAGGATACCCCTTAAAGTATGGTAGGATTTAACTCCATTTTTTGCTTGAATAATGGGCTTGTTTGCTACAAGTTTAGTCTATTTTGTCTATTCATGTAGTGTTCTTCCATCCCTTATCATAGTTTGATGACCTAACAATTTAAATTTTCGGCTGATCCAAAATTTTGATTGATTTTCTAAGCATTTGGGTCTTTGTAAAATGGGGAAACACCATTGGGGGTAAGGTTTTGAAATGCATGGAGCTTAGATCTTAGGAAACTTAGGCTACCCTTGAAAATCCTATATTCAACCCTTTTTTGGCCTAAAAAGTGGGTTTATTTTCTACAAGTAAGTTCGATCAAGTGAAACTCATGCTACCCATAGGCCAATAACGGGGTGAAATGCAACTAAGAGTAGGTTAAACTTGTAGTAAACATACTCATTTTTAAGTGAAAAAATGAAGCTGAATTCCACTAGATTTTCACTTAACTTGAATTTTCCACAATCAAAGTTCCATGCATTTCAAAATCTTACCAGAATTCTGTCCTATTTTAAACCAACCCAAATACCAAAAAATCAATAAATTTAAATTATTAAATTATGAAAAAAAACATAATGCTACATTGCAACTTAATAATCCACTCCCTAAAAAGCTATTCAACCCCATTTTTAACTACAATTTTAACTTAATCGATACAAGTTTTGCATATTCCTTTCGAAATCAATGTGACGGGTGAACCTTTAAAATACACGTCTATACAAGTGAGAGCCATAAAGTCAAGCAAGTTATAATTAAGGTCAGTGGGTGCAGCGTGTACTCGGCCAGGTCTCTTAAGTCTCTATGTGCTACATTTAATGCAGCCTAAAACTTCTCTGTATGTTTAATTTTAGCTTGCAGGCTCCGCGTTATATCTTGGTGGGAAATTAAATGAAATGTGAATAAAAGAAGGTTATCACCGTCGATATAATCATTAATTCATCCATTCGTTAGTGCTATAAAAGGGGGTTCACTGCGACGTATGAGTAGAGGCTTCTTACTCTTCTGGTGGCAATCTGTGCACTACTCATCATGGAGTTGAGAAGGAGGAGCTTGAATCGAATACGGCAGTCGTGATGAAGATGAATAGAGTGCTTCTTATCGTTCTGGGAGTGTTAGTAGCGGCGGCTTCTACTTGTCATGTAAATGCAACTAGAAACTTAAAGAGTGGAGTACATGACCGTCCATATAAAACTGACAACTTCATCGGAAGCGGAGGAGGGTTAGGAGGAGGAGGAGGACTTGGTGGCGGTGGAGGCTTGGGCGGAGGAGCTGGTGGTGGCGCGGGAGGAGGCTTCGGCGGAGGTGGCGCGGGAGGAGGCTTAGGCGGTGGTGGAGCTGGAGGTGGTTTCGGTGGAGGTGCTGGTGGTGGAGTAGGTGGAGGGTTCGGTGGAGGTGGAGGGTTTGGCGGCGGAGTTGGTGATGGTGCGGGAGGGGGCGCAGGCGGTGGATTCGGCGGAGGGGCAGGAGCTGGTGGTGGAACAGGCGGTGGATTTGGTGGAGGCGCTGGTGGCGGAGGAGGAATAGGGGGTGGCCTGTGATCTGTTTCACATCATTTTACCCGCACATAAGAATGATTTTTTCAATAAATATTTCTATCCATGTAACATCATTCCTTTTGGCTTGCCGTTGTGTGGTTTTAGCATCACAAAAAAATGATTATCTCAATAAATGTCATCTGTATTTGTTTGATTACAGCGAAATGATTATATATATGAATATAGATTTCAATAAAATTAACTTCGTATAATTATTCTGTGTTTTATGTTCTAGAGTCATTTTGATATGTGAAAGAGAGCTAATTTTTTTTTACGGAAAAGTACAGTCGCATATATTTTAAGTCCTTTGTGAGATTCTCAAGACAAGAAGAAATGATGAGGTTTTAGGGAAGATACACACGGAACATAGCGGGGACATGAGCTCCTAAACACTCATGGAGATCGGACTCGGGCTGCCTTCATCATGAGTGGGTAGTTTTAATTCTCAAATTATAAAGTAATTATAAAAGTGGTAGTCTAAATGTATTTTTTTAGTTTGTGGGAGTGGTTTAGGGTTTTTTTAGGAGGCTGAATTTATTTATCTATTAAAAATACAATTTAAACAATAAAAAATAAGTATTTTATCCAAATTCAAATTGACAAAAAATATCCAAACTCCTCGAAATCATTCTCAATCGAAATCATTCTCAATCTCTGATCTGGTAAGATAATGCCAACCCTGATCAATACCACAAAATGACCGTCATTCAGGCCAGAGAAATTAGACCTGGGTATAAACTAACTCAAGTAAGCATAACATTCTAAATGAAAAGTAGGCGGAAGCAGAGGACGGAGTCAAAATCTGAACCCTTGGAGTCTTTGATGAAGCTTTTGCAGAAACTGTTCATTGATCTTGGTCTGTCATTCCGACAAGTCTATGAGTTGCTTTCGAGTTTCAAGCGGAATACTTGTGACGTTGACCTGCTGCAACTGACTCGAGTAGATCCAGCTGCTGCGACAACAACATCAATGAGAATCGAATTTCTGACACATATGTCACGCTTGTATGTGGGCAGCCTCTTTATTGCTGCCCATACCATCTGCGCCTCCTCCTCCAGGGATATGCGCTCTCTTAAAGTATTTGGGAATCGATCAGTGCTTTCAAACAAGCTTTTTGAGCTGCCCGAATGCAAACTGATGGCTGCCAGTATCTCCTGCAAATAATCCAGTTAGTGCATTCTTTGAATATGAGAGTATAGATGATTTGAATTTAGTTATAACTTCTCTATTGTTAAATATAAAAATAATATTATAAAAATCAATTATATAAATAATTAAAAGAATAAATTTTTCTAATATTTTAATTGCTTTAAATTAAATATTAATTAATATATAAGTCCATTAGAGTATATCCATATCTAAATTGATATATATAAAGCTGGTAGTCCCTGCTTTGGGCACATGAAAGGAAGGATCAAGAATCTTGGTCTGTGTGGTGTTTGGAATAAGTCTAGGGTTTCAAACGAATAACCTTAATATGTGATCTGAGGGGTGCTGTCGTTGCCGTTGTCTTTCTTGTTGATGAGAATTTACTGTTTATGAGAATAAAATTCTAAGTGTTTGTAAGTCTCATCTATATAGACCTTTTTTAATTGTTTTAAATCAAATATTAATTAATATAAATATTAATTAATATATATATAAGTTCATTAGTGTATATGCATATTTAAATTGATATATATAAAACCCTTTTTAATTGCTTTAAATCAAATATTAATTAATATATATGCTCATTAATGTATATGCATATTTAAATTGATATATATAAAACCTTTTTTAATTGTTTTAAATCAAATATTAATTAATATATAAGCTCATTAGTGTATATCCATATTTAAAGTGATATATATAAAGCCGCTAGCCTCTGCTTTGGCTACATGAAAGGAACGATCAAGAATCTTGGTTTGTGTGGTGTTTGGAATAAGTTTAGGGTTTCAAACCAATAATCTTAATATGTGATTTTAGGGGGGCTTTTTTCTAGCTGCCCTTCATCATCAAGGTGTTGTTTTTGTCTTTCTTGTTAATATGAATTTATTGTTTTCAAAAATAGAGGTCTAGATGTTTGTAAGTCTAATTTATAGACCCTTGTCTTGAGTATTTTATAGTTTTATTAAGTTGATAAAGGAAACAAATATTTTGTAGTTATTTTTTTTAAATTATAAGAGTAGGAATTCAAATCACAATATCATTTGTAACCTTCAACACATACATTGTACAATTTAAAATGACATAATCTCATTTGTAATTTCCTTCTCATTTTCCATTAGAAATGACACTCTTAACTAAAAACTATAACATCAATAGACTAAAAACATTACACAATTAGAAATAACATAATATTATTGGCAATCTAAAACACATTGAGTAATTAAATTTAAATTCACTAAAATTAAGTATTTTAACACATTACACAATTAGAAATAACATAATATTATTGACAATCTAAAACACATTGAGTAATTAAATTTAAATTCACTAAAGTTAAGTATTTAAAAGTTGTATCAACTCCTCCTTCTCTCTAATTATTTAGAGTATCTTTACAATTTAAAACAAATAAACATATGACCAAGTCACTTTTAATACCATAAATCATTAATATACTTTAAAAATTACTATAGTAATGAACATGAAGATAACTAATTTACTTTAAAAATTTCTACATACTTTAAATAAAAACAACTAAATATATTAAATTTTTTTACACTTCTTTTATATATATATATATATATATAATATGTTATGAAAAATAAAAAATAAAAAATATAAAAATATATAATGAAAAAATCTAAATAAAAACAACTAAACATATTAATTATTTTTATACTTCTTATATATATATATATTCTCAAATATATATATATTATATATGTTATGAAAAGTAAAAATTAATAAAAAAATGATCAATATAAAAATATATATAATGAAAAGAACAACTAATAAGAATACTTATAAGAACACATTTAATAATTCTGCTACATTCATATGGATAACACATGTACTCAATAGGTAAAGCCATAAAATTATAATGCACCTACTCTTTATCCTTTGGCACCAGTGTTCATTTCTCTCTCATATCCAGTGGTCATTTTTTTCTCATGATTCCAAGTGTATCTTGGTTTACATGGCCAAGTGAGAGACAACCATGTGTATATGGTCTTTGATGAACCTTTGAAACGAATTTATCTTCACACCCATTCAACTATAGTTTTTTAGATCTCAACATCACAAATGTACACAACTTAGCAGCGATCACATAATCTGGTAATTATAACTCTATGATTCCTAAATGAGTTAGTTATTCTAGCCATGGTAATTATAATGCATCTGCTCTTTGGCTCTTATTGTCGTGGCATCTCTAATGTTCATTTATCCGTCATGATTCCAAGTGTATCTTTATTTCCATGCCCAAGTGAGAGAGATAGCCATGTGTACATCCTCTTTGACAACCTTTGGGTAGAAACGAGTTCATCTCCACACCCATTCAACTGTAATATTATTGTAATTTTCTAGATTTCAACGTAACAAACCGACACGTAGTAGCAACGAACACATAATCTGGTAATATCCAGGTAAATCAGTGACTGTATTTAATATTATCTGGTAATATCCAGGTAAATCAGTGAATGTGTTTAATATTATGCATTATGCCCCTCTATTAGGGTTTCGCTGATGATTTGGTTTGCTCCAATGATTCACAAACACAAAACACAGACTCTAATGCCTAATTAGCATATGCTTGGCATGGGAAAATTTAATTGCCTTATGTTACCTTAAGAAACTGTGAACACTTGTTGTCCTAATTTTTTTTTCTAACAACTTTAAAAATGTTGTTGGAACTTGTATTCACTCAAAATATATAGTCTTGCATTTTTTTGGCTGGGTTCTTATTTTGTCCCTGGAGTAGGGTTTCATTTCTTTGGATTTTTCCTGTGTAGTTAAGAAGAGTTTTTGTTTTTATAGAATACAAAAAAGTACATAAGGATCAGCAGGATAGTATTGGATTGCATCTGCTATTGAGGAATTGGCTCTTTATTTCATTTCACAAAAAGGATTAGTTCATTAATAATATAGGAGCTTGTATGCTTCCTATATGCCATCTCATAGCACTAGCGCTAATATTATCACACACATAGTATCTCAAGGTTCTTAGACCTAGTCCTACCTGAATATCAATCTCGCGTCTAATATGAAATCTTAAAACCAAGCAAACCTTGACGAACGCCATGCTGGAGACCAATGAGCTCTCGCCAGAGTCAACCCAATTCTTCTTTTAAAATCTGTGGGATTTTTCATAAGAATTCACTGAATAACATCATGGGATTATTTTATTGAAGGAGTTATAGCTTTGGCTATGTGGATTCTGAGTCTTAAGAGATGGGTCCAATGGTAAGAGATGTATATGAGCTCTTTCTTTAAATTTAATTTAGGTTTCTGCATCAAATTTTCTCTTACATATGAATTTATAAGGATTATGGAACACCAATTATATATATATATATATATATATATATATATATATATATA
>JZKD02S1150176.1:358524-374456 GCA_000966675.3 Picea glauca
AAGCTTGCAAGGGTCCTCTGGATCTAACTCCAGAGAGGGGATCTCCTCCATCTTCTTAACAAACTTAGACTTGAGAGCAGGCTTAGGTTTAGGTCCCGCTGCGCGGACTAACATATTGAAAGCTTCCACCGGATCTTTTTCCTTCTCGGCGATCAAAACTGGGGCCATCGTGGAAGGCGACGACCACCTACAAGCATTCAGAAGTCGCACCCTTGCACTCAATCCACTCGAATGCCCCACTAAAATGCTTTGATCCACGGCCTGTATACCCTGGTCACTGCTAGACGCGTCCCTGTCGACCTCCTGCGAACTGTGGCCAGTACTGCTTCTCCAAATCGCGTGCAAATGCTCAGGCGTACGCTGAAACACCAAACCGCTGCCCTGGACCTGGCTGCAACTCCAAAACGATGAAGAAGCTTGGGGACACAGGCGTCGGCTGCTGCAGATCGCGTTCCTGAATACCAGAGCGTGGAGGCTAGGGTTTGGGCCCTAGCCGCGAAGCCTCGACTCGCCTCATCTTCCTCATCCGTCTCCCTTCCATGCACATTTTTGGTTCTCTAATACTATTTCCTTTTAACCATGAACAATCTTTTTTACTTTTCTTTACCTCGAGATATCGCTATATTAATGTTGTTTTAATAAATTAATAAATTAATTAATTAATTAAATAATTAATTAATATAGATGTATTAATATATTAATGGTGGTCTCCAAGGCATGTTGGTCGCCAACTAGCAACAACCACTTTATAAAAGTGGTTGATATACGTCAATCGATGCCATTTTCCATGAGAGGTGGTGCTTTAGAGGCTTCAATCTTTGCAACTTGCACACACATTCGATCACAACTGTCGAATGTACCCCTTAGGCACCGACTGCAAACTAGTAACCATAGTTTCTTCTCCTAGGTACATAATAAGGTGACTACAGGTGTTTGTCTTAGTAACTGGGACATATTGTTCATCACACATTTTAGTACAGCTGGAGGGTGCCTTGTGAAGTGGGAACACTTGCAACGAATAAGTTTGATCTATGGAGGTCGGGATAACTACTACTCATACCTTTGTGCGTTGGCCCACAAGACTTAATCAACCCGTTCCTTCGTCCAGAAGGACCCCGAACCACTTTGTCGTTATTTTGGTCCCAAGACCTAATCCACTTAAGTCAGAATTGTGACAAAGTTGTTTATGTTTGTCTTGTATTTTAGGGCTTCCTAGCATTGTGATTGGTGAATGTAGTTCAACTTTAAGAAGGTGAGTCAATTGTTACCAAGAGTTGATCCGTCAAAGTGGCTCATCGACTGCCTTAAAGATTGAGGATAATTCAAGGCCTTCCACTCGAGGAAGAGATTATAAATAATTCTTCCATGCCTCCACAAAGGTGTTGTCTTGATCCATCCAACACTTTCTTACCACTCAGTCAAACCGAGATCATAGACATTAACCCTCTAGAAGTTAACGTTTCAGAACCAAAGGAGGTAATCCTTGAGGATCTTGGAGCTGAGGAGTTCGCTCCACACTTTAATCCTCCATTACCTGGGGATTTTCCATTTCCATTCATGCAAGTCCCACCTCTCAGTTCAGACCTCGTTGATAGTATCCCTCCCCACTGGGCCACTATGGATGACACTCTACCATTTTCAGGGTCAAGAGCCCATGCAACTCCCATCTTGGAGATAGTCACCAGGGGAATATTTCATCTTGGTATGTCGAACCAAATGATGGGTGTGAGTCAATACACCATCATCGTGTTGACCAACAAAGTTGCCTCATTGGTCATCAATCGCAATCAAATTTCGAGGGAAGCTGCATCGCTTTCATGAAAAAAAATTTATTTTTCATATAGAATGTCGTCAATGGATGTGCTTAACACGTTGGTTAGTTCTCAGCCAACGTCCCAGTCTTTTAATGTCAGTGCAGGGAGAACCCAACTTCTTAACTAGCCATATCTTGGGGAGGAGGTCACATTCCTCCATCAACCCCATTCCTAGGAAGAATACCTTTCCAATATTTCATCCCTAACCCCACATGGGTTGGGGAACCTCTATGGGTAGATGAGCTCAATCCTCTAGTATGTCATCTACATCAACCCTGTTCACACTTTATGGTGGGTTCAAGAGTAACCCTTTCACTGCATCCACAATGTCGACAGGGGGAAGCCCATTCCAAGGTCAATTTGTCTCCTAACAAGGACAAATTTTGGCTACAAATGACATTCACCTATATTTGTTTTTATTTGAAATCCTTTTTGTAAGGCCTACCTATTTCAGGAATCAAAATAAATAAATATTTTCTATAATCTCCTGCTAAAATGACTGAAAATTAGTTTATAATTTCTTTCATGATTTTCTTATACCAGCAATAAACAACAACAACATAATAGCGATAACAACAACAACACCAACAACAAAAATATAAAAACAACATAATGATAACATACCAACTGGTAAAATACATACCTCAACATGCAGGTTAGTTGATTCAGCCCCTAGTTCACTTGTTCTTGTGCTTGCCCAAACTGCCCAACTGAATATTAACCTTCCAAAAAACTAGGAACAACCTCTTCGACTCCCTAGCTCCAGGAATCCTTGCGGTTTCATATCCCCCGAGCCCAAAGTTCCCAGCAACAACAATGACCTGTGAGAGTTCCTCAAAACAATTATTCTTCCAATTTCCTCCTTCTTCCCTATCTCCTTCAGAATTTCTTCTTCCTCCTTCCTCTCCTCTTGCAGAATTTTCCAAAACAAAAATAGGACCCTTCTCCAAGTCCCCTCCCCTCTTCCTTATCCTCTCCTCCAATTCCACAACTACCTTATCCCCCTCATTAATTTCCCCAACAACCTTATCCCTTCATTAATTACTTCACCTACCTTTTAGTAATAAAATAAAATAAAAAGACTTATTGAGTTTATTTTAATAATTAGTTAAATTTAAATGAACAACTATGAAAATTAAATAATCAATTTGGGTTGTTACATACACCCAACCTTCAAGAAACTTCGTCCCAAGGTTAGATTAATTTACAATACAAGGGTAATGACACATGATTCATACATCCACATCAAATGAACAACGTCCTCAATTTAAAACACTTATACATACTAATGTACATGTGCAAGGCATTCATGTGTAGCTAGCACATACAAGACTCACACATGTACTAATGACAATAATGATCACACCTAAAGTAATTCTTGTATGCATCCAATCCAATCAACAAGAACATTCATTTCATAAAAGATAATAGACCATTTAAATTGTTTGTGAAATCCCTCAATTAAATTAATTTAGCACAAGCAACATTCACTTAGATAATTGTAGTTTAGTTAAGTAAATATAAACATGCATATATACATATTTTTCAAAATGAGGAAATCAAAAGAATCTACCGTAATGTGAAAGCCCCACACACTCTCAACTATTTCTAGTCATCCTTCATCCCTAACCTACTTCCATCTTCCATCCCTATCCTTCCTTTATTGTACTATCTTGGAGCATCAACTATATTGACCTAACTCCAAACAAAACCCGTAAGCGAAAGTGTCAACTCTCTTGACCAAGCTTCCCCAGCAGGTAACTGGCAGTCATCATTACACGTCTAGGGGAGCGTGAGCTAACACCATCCTCCCATGACTCCATGTTTCAAAGGATACACGATGGGAAATGCCTCCCCCCCTCCTAATAGAACTAGGGTCAACACCCTACCATGGACCATACAGTGGCACTGTGTTGTTGGGAATTTTGTCATCATATATTCATTTTTAGGAAGTCTCGCGATCTGAAAAACCTGCACTTGTCCACATATCATAGAAATGCATTTGAACCAACATAATTTCACGTACAAATATTCATACCATATTGTTTCTCGGTCGATGTTCAAAACATCATATTTTTATCATCATTATCCTTTGGCTATTTCATATCCCATTGACCTGCAGATTAGTCTATAACACAAACTTATACATATCTATGCACTACTATCATGTAAATTCATTTAATCATTATCTCAATCCAATATCCACGTACCAACAACTTTAAATGCCAAAATTTTCAAGTTAGAAATAGATTGCATAATATCCATCATAATTCAAATAACGTTAAACATTCATAGAATTGACATTCACATAGATTCATATGTCTTAAAATTCAAGTGTATCATTAATAGTGTTCCATGGATAATAAGAAAATGAAGATACGACCAGTCCATAAGTAATTATAGTTTTATAAGTTAAAATGGGCATTGCATACACCCATCCTTTGGGAAACATAGTCCTAAGGTTGTGGTCAAAAGTGTGGGATGATCTCGATGTATCATGTCTACATCCTCCTAGGTAGTTGATCAAGTGCTATACTAGTCCTACTATACCTTCACTTGTTTAGATATATGTTGAGGCTATTAATACATTAATTGGATACCCCTATTTAGCAGACCTCCATTGTGTCCAAACTCAAATCTTATTACCACTTGTTGCATAGTGCAATGTTTTGGCCCATTGTGGGCTCCCTCCTTGGCACTCCATGTTTGAGTACTACTTTGGTGACTCAAAATTGACACTTGTGATTTAGTTAATGTTAAGACACACACCTCTTACCGATTTATTCTTCCCAAGATCCATATAGGATTCCCATCTTTAAAGTATAGCTTGTTGGTTGATTACCGATCAAAACATTAGCTTATTTTTAGGCTTTTTTTTCTGTTAAGTGATTCTAATAATGAGATTTATATAAATTTCATTAAGTCGAGCATATAATACCACCTCGAATATATTGATAATTATAACCCATTTACTACTAACTTGATTATCACTATATCTCGATTGATACCACACACATGCCATCGAAATTTGTTTCCATGCGTAGGAATATTGACTAAGATATTGTCATGTGATCATTACATGGGGTAGAGATTTTAAGGTTTCTTTGGTCGCCAATATTAATTAGCTATTTTCTTGTTAGGTCATAAAGATTACATCTTGACAAGGTAAATGCCTATTGTATGATTCTCTTATCATAGTCGAGGTAGATCTTCTTTCTACCTACAAGATTAATTTGACCATGCTTTAGTGAGCACCCCCAAGTTAGGGCTAACTTTTCCATTAAGGTACATTCCATACTCTACAATTACTTGACTTTAAGGTCTTATTTTCTCACAATTGAACTTCACATGTGTCAACTTTTATATCCTCTATATCTACATGATTCTTAGTGACACTAGTCTATATCCCTTTCTGGGTGCATCACCAACACCTTCCAAGTTCATTCCCCTCACTAACAACTGACCATGTATTTATATATGCCATTTATCTACTACAATTTATTGTCTGCACTTTTCATCTTCCATGACACATCATACCTTATTACTTTCTTCTTCTTCTTCTTCTTCTCTCTCTCTCTCTCTTATACATTCTAACCATATTTATCATGTCCACTTCTACTCACTTGCCTCTCACTAATATACCCTTATATTGATTACTAAGGTATTTATTACTTATTACCTTCATTTATTACCTTTATACATCATTTACATCCCTCTTCAGTTATACCTTTATCATATTTTAATTCTTTTGATATTATACCTTCTATTTCCGAAACCATGTAATTATTTACTAACCCCATACATTGTCTTTATTTCATAACCCTAAGTATATATTTGTCCTAATACTTCATTTTCTATAACTATTATTTATTATTTGTCATGTGTCTTATTCCGCTTTTCGGCATATACGTCTCTGAGCTCTATATTACCATTATTATCACTTCTTTAGAATCCCTCTCTGGCGCACTGAGTGAACTTATTCTTTGAGGACACTTTCTCGCAAGTGATACGAATTATTATGCTATTAAAACATTTGATTTTGATTGTGAGGCGTTATGGGTTGATGACATGTTGTTTTACTGCATTGACATAGACAGGTGTCATTGACTCGATTTTATTGAGTGTGCAGGATTTTGGACCTCGAGGATGCAGAGGCATCGATGGAACCCCTTGTACCTAGGATTGAGTCAGGGAGTGTACCAATGGGGTTTGATTGTTTTACTGTGATATTAGTGCATCTGATTAGATGATATGATATGGATATATTCTGACATGATTCGTTGATGATGTAGGCTGACGATATCTTGTCAACCAAACTCAAATGTGGAGTAAAGGGGTCACGCACGACTACCAGAGATGTTGAGGGAGAGGTGTGGACAACAACCCTCCCACAACCTACTAGCATTCCTACCATGGCTTGAACTGTAGGTTAACATTTACCTAGTTTGAGAGGACCCACGATGTCGTGAGGGAAGACTGCGATAGTCGTTGTAACGACCCCTCTTCATTACGACTACAAGAAAACAACAATGCAATTTTATTTTTTTGTGTGTGTTTGGAAGAAAGGCGACGACAACGATAGTTAACCACACCACTGATGATGAACGCAATAACGCATTCCAGGAAAACAAGCAACTATGACTCCACTCACTAACATAAGGGAAACTGGGTGAATCAAGCGTAGAACAACAAGAAGGAACGATTACCCGCCCGACACAACATGAACACGCCTACAAGCTAAGGGACAACATCCCCATCCCGACGCAACATCCAAACAACAAGGACTAGAACCTCTAGGCGCATGAACCCAATGCCTGAAGGCATTCAACCCATGCGCCATAAAGCAAATGGTAATGCTTGACAACACTCACACAGAATGCACCGACTCCAGCCAAGTTCTCTCTTGCTGTTATCCCATAGGGCATGCCATGATCCTATCATCAAGAATCATGTCGTTCCCAGGTGATAGACACGTCAATAACATTGGTGCAACATAAGCTATCCGGACTGAGGACTCTAGACAAACTGATTCTCTAGGAACCGAATATCGATAAGAAAAACCACACCCATACTCCAACAACAGGTCGAAGAAACGCCAGAGGAAGAAGACAAGGGATGACGCAAGCCAATACACGACATTGTCCCCGACTCAACCAATCACCCAGTCTAAACCAGTCAATGAATACAATCTATTTTAACATAGGTTCCATTCTAAATGGGGCACGTCAAAGTTACAATTAATCAATAATGCACCCGCTAATTTAACGTTAATATAATCAGTCTTGCAATTCTAAGTAAGCAATATTTAAACTATAATTATAAATACCATCTAACCTCCATTATAATCAATTTAACAAGTCTAAAATTGGCAATCTAGTCTTTACTCACCAACCTAATTTTAATCATTAATACAACCTAATTGGGTAATTCTACATTAATAAAAAATCTCCATCTAACTATTCATTAACTTGAATAATAATATTAACAAGATTAATGTAGGATGCTACTATTATAATAGCTATGAACAATTTAATCTCAACATGTAGTCTAACTATACTGACCGAACCAATAATACTAGTTGTTTATTATCATTGAGAAGGAAACTGCTAACTACTAACATCGTTGTCGCAATATAAGAAGGAAATTAACATAGCAGTTACCTAACGATTAAATTAGAAATAACAAGGCCATTTACATGACTATTATCATAACAAGTAATAAAGAAATAACAAGGTGATTAACATGTTGATTAACATAACAATTAATATAACAGTAACAAGGCAATTACATGACTGTTAACATAACAATTAATAGCTCCATAACAAGGCGATTTCATACTGTTTAACCATTTAACTCGTTGTGACAATTAATCAAAAAGAAGGAATCTGTTGATCATTAACTCACAGTAGCAAATAATGTGGCAATTAATAAGGCAATACTATAGCTTTTATCATTGCAATTAAGATGGTAATTAATAGTAAAACGCATGCAACATTTAAGGCAAAATGGTGTCCAATCCAACAACCTTAGTCAACCATTTAAAGGAGAAAAACGTGGTCACACTAGCAACAAAACGCAGTCCCATTTAATGGCGAATTGTTGTACCATACCTCAACAAGCACAGGCTACCAATTAATGGCAAATCGTGGGTATTTAACAAAAAATCAGTCCATCGTTTGAAAGAAAAAAACGTGGGCATTTAAAACGGCAATCTCAATCTCATTTTGAAACAAAAACGTGGGCATTTAAAACAACAAACTCAGTCTCATTTGTAGGCAAAAATGTGGGCATTTTAAATGACAACCTCTGTCTCATTTGAAAGCAAAAACGTGGGCATTTTAAACGATAAACTCAGTCTCATTTGAAAGAAAAAATGTGGGCATTTTAAACGGCAAATCTCTATCTCATTTGAAAGCAAAAAGCTGGGCATTTAAAACAACAAACTCAGTCTCACCTGAAAGCAAAAACGTGGGCGTTTTAAACAACAAACTCAGACTCATTTGAAAGAAAAAAATGTGGGCATTTTAAACGACAAATCTCTATCTCATTTGAAAGAAAAAACGTTGGCATTTTAAATGACAATCTTTGTTTCATTGAAAGAAAAAACGTGGGCATCTAGAACAACAAACTCAGTCTCATCTGAAAGAAAAAGACATGGGCATTTTAAACGACAATCTCTGGCAACTTTTAAAAGAAAAAACATTTTTCCATTTCTAGGATACTAATACAAATGCAGACGTGAATCAATTCATTTTTCCATTGCTAAAATACCAATACAAAATGAAGACATGAATCAATTCATTTTTCCATTACCAGAATACCAATACAAAATTCATACAGGAATGAATTCGTTTTTTCATTGCCAGCATACCAATACAAAATGCAGACACAAATCAATTCATTTTTTTTCATTGCCAGCATACCAATACAAAATGAAGATAACTGTAAGAGAACCGAAAGGATCCAACCAGACAAGGACAACAATGGAGGTAGACGACTGATAGGTTCATCCTTCGCTCATCATCCTTGCACAGAAAAACAGGGCGTTGAGATCCATAGGTCTATTAATGCCAAATCGACGATCGTAGATTAGGCTCCTGGCCGACTGCTCAGATGAGGACTGATGAGATAGGGACGAAGGGAAAACAACCAAAATGGTCACAATCGATACACCATAGGGCGGTCAAGACATGCAGGGAAACAAAGGCCATGGGATTCAATCAATCATAGAGCTAGGCTATAAAAATTTCAGTCAACAATCTAGACAATCAATAAACTTACCCAATTAAACAAGAAGATCGCAAGCATAAATCCTACAACAATCTACCATACAAAATGAAGAAAGTGTATCGTTGTTTGATCACCCGCTCTGAGTTGATGTCCCGCTCGCTCCGTGCAACACCCGCTTGTCGACCGATGAGACTTCACCGGTACCTCCTAGCCAATGCTAGGGGTACTCTTCTTCCCCCTTAGCCCCCCAAGCCGCAAAGGGGCCACACACGCTAACCAGAGAATCAACTAGCTCCCAACTTGCCTCGTAAGGCCGAGCTACCACTCCTCACTGAGACGGGTATCCCAACTCCCACAAGCTAAGTCAGTCAAGTAAGGATTTCTGCAGTGTAACGTTACGCAAACAGAAAAATATCCTTCATCCTTCTCCTCCCTTCATTATATAGAGTTTCGAAGTCCCTTACTTTCCTAAAATCTCATTTAATTAAAGTTTTAAAATTTAAATCCTAAAAATCCTCCTCATACAAGTGTCACCCATCCCCTTCATTCCTCCACAAATTAATTTCTTTAATTAATTAATTTCCCTTATTTCCCTCACCCACCCGAGTCACTCCTAGAATCGTTCCTAGGTGTCCCCAAATTCTCTTACAGGTTTTAATGACTTTCCCCATTATCAATTTGCTAGTTCAGTTTTAAATTAGAAAGTTCTTAATRGTAGATACCTTACTAAGTTTGACTTTCTGCGTTTTCCCTTGTGTTTCCCTTTTCTTCTTACGTTTCCCTCTTTTCATAGTTTCCTAAATATTTTAGATTTCCCTCTTTCCCCTTTTCATTTTGGACTGAAATTGGCACATGTAGAAATTAACCCCCTTTTTCCTTTTTCCCTTTTTAGTTAATAATTTTAAATTATCATAAAATAATAAAACAATTATTTCCCTTTTTTTTTTAATTTTACCCTAACAGATTTTTATGAATCATTTAAATTTCTTACCCCCTTCTTATTACAAGATTTAACGAAGAGTATAATTATTATTTATGTTGTTTGTATTTTTATTTTGTATATATATATATATATATATATATTTTTTTTTTTAAAGTTTAAATTTTACCACTAGCATAATTTAGACCTAGACCTTAAATTTTCATGTTGGGTGACATTTTATTAGGGAAATTGTTTTAAAAATTATTATCACATTATTCATCCTAAGGCCGTCTAGGTTCATTCATTTATCATTAACAACATGACGTGCGCTCAAGACACACTAGGTGCTCCAAGGGTGCGACTCGCCTCATCTGTTCCCTTGCACGACATGCCCTTCAGGACGCACCACGTGCTCCATGGGTGCCACTCGCCTCTTGACTGACTTGGTAGACATCAAAAACCCCTGGAGTCAATACTATGCCAGGTGAACTTGTGGGAGACTAAGGGCCTCTAAGGAATAAGGCCCCCGCCTTATTGCATGCCCCTTAGAATCATCATGAGAGACTGTCGCAGTCTGCCCTCACGGCATTGTGGGTCCTCTCGAACTAGGTAAATGTTAACCTACAGTTCGAGCCACAGCGGGAGTGCCAGTAGGTTGTGGCAGGGCTGTTGTCCACACCTCTCCCTCAACATCTCTGGTAGTCGTGCATGACCCCTTTACTCCACATGTGAGTGTAACACCCAATTTCCCCCAGTTTGTAAATATAACTAGACTGGCCGAGGACTATGGAAAACTCATAAGTATTAACATGTGATGTAAATGGACCTACAGGAAGAGGTCAATGAATGTGAATGATATTTTAATTATTGCAGGACTGCTGAGAGGGGATGTGCAGAAAAAGAGACCACGATGGCAGTGGAAGGCACATGAAAAGGTGGCGTTAACTTCCACCAAAAATGAAATACCATATTTGGACTCCACTGGCCCGGAGAACCAAAAGAGGCTCGTTGGCCCTAAAATTTAATACCTTGCATGGTAGGTTGATGGCTTGATGAGGGATGGGGAGGCGAACCGCCTGTCCGTAGAGCCATCATGACTGACCAGTGCAAGGGTAATCGTGCCACATGCAACCTCGCGAGAGGATAAGGCGTATGGAAGAAGCGATTAAGGGGCACACGCGAGGGGAACTCTGGCATGACGCAGAGTGAGTGATAGTAGAGAGGAAGAATTGCAACCTTCGCTCCTGGTCACTGGCAGACAGGGAGACGCAGTCTCAAAGCATCGTGGTCTCAGCTCGGGGGTGGCTAGTGGTAAATCCGTTGGGAGTCACTGAGCCTACGGTTGGGTGGAAAAAAGAACCCCTCTCAGTAGTTGCACCCACTTCTGGTGTTATCTCTGATAAGTATTTTATGTATTGCATATTAAAATTCATACACTGATATATATATATATGTACTCACAACACTGTGAGATTGTGAACGATTTTTAGTGTAAGAATGTCTGTGAATGTTTTGATAATAATTAAGGGACATATGCTTGTAATAGAGGAAGCCATGCATGACTTACGTTCGATAAACATGAATCTAACTATGCATAAGTTGAACCAAGTCAAACTCCGAGTCCGTTCTCGGGAATTTGTTTCCCTTATCTGTATCCAGGAATGCCCAAGAATAGACCTCTTCATGGAGATTCCCGCCTTAGAAAGGTTTACTAAGAACCTGGAAAAAGGGCGTAAATGTGCAAGTCTTAACAATCTTGTGCGAAGAGGAATGGCCCTCTTGAAATCTCGAATTAGCAGTGTAAGGATAAGTATTGATCAATGGATGAGATCCTTTCAGGAAATATGCGACCATTCACGATCATTAAATCGAAGGAATGAGTGAGGGCGTAATTTGCCTTAACCACTTTTTCCTCTATCTTCGTGAATAGCGAGGAAATTCGAATCGTAGAACCCCAAAATCCATGAGAACATCTGGACCGTTGGTTTATCCACGTCCAAAGAGTAGTGGGAAAGGGCGCGACATTGGGACCGATCTGAATTGTCAGATCTGAAACAGGAAACCCGACAATCGTTAGATCCATAGGAATATAGACGAGGGTTAAGCCTCGTGAATAGGGGCAAAACGGATCAGATCCGTCCATCCGAGGAGGACAGGTGGTAGAGATCCGGGGATCTCGTGAGCTCGGAGGCTTGCGAGGTAGGAGTCCAAAAGTTGGACGCTCCAAGTCGCGAGTGGCGAGGCCACGAAAGGATTTGAGTCGTCCATCCGAGGAGGATAGGTGGTAGAGATCTAGAGATCTCGTGAGCTCGGAGGCTCGCGAGGTAGGAGTCCAAAAGTTGGACGCTCCAAGTCGCGAGTGGCGAGACCACGAAAGGATCTGAGCCGTCCATTCATGGAGTACATGTGGCAAAGATCCGGGGATCTCGTGAGCTCGAAGGCTCACGAGGTAGGAGTCCAAAAGTTGGATGCTCCAAGTCGCGAGTGGCGAGGCCACGAAAGGAGCTGAGCCGTCCATCCGAGGAGGAAAGGTGGCAGATATCTGGGGATCTCGTGAGCTCAGAGGCTCGTGAGGTAGGAGTCCAAAAGTTGGACGCTCCAAGTCGCAAGTGGCGAGGCCACGAGAGGATCTGAGCTGTCCATCCGAGGAGGACAGGTGGCAGAGATCCGGGGATCTCATGCACTCGAAGGCTCGCGGGGTAGAAGTCCAAATGTTGTACGCTTCAAGTCGCGAGACGCGAGGAGTGAGAAGGTAATAACCGTTGGATTCGGAATGCGGGAATACCGTTGGATCCGCACGTGGGATCGTGTATCGGGGCCTCGCGAGGGAAAGAAAAAAAAAAAAAGGGGGCCCGAGAATTTGGCCACGGGAATCACGAGGTTGCGAGTAGCGAAATCCCTCGGGGAAAAGTCAGCGAGTCGACTAACATCGGGTCTCAGGGATCCGAGAACCCAGTGTTCAACCTTTGAACTCGCGAAGTCACGAGTTCTGATTTCCCGATAAATCAAGGAAGGGGGATCGCACGAGAGAACTGTGGGAGCAGATGTCCCGATAGGGAAATGGAAGAACCTTGGAGTTCTTCGGACCAAGAAGAGGAAGATCCTGTGAGCGGACATGCCCGTGGTTGGCGCACCTACGTCAGGTGGGACATAAGACCATGGTTATGTACAGAGAACCGGGTAGGTAAATAGAAGACCTGTGATTCGGGGATCGACATTTTGCTCATACAAGCTTCGGGGATTCTCATTATTGAGAATTCAACCAAAAGCTTTGATTTATGGTAGTGGGTGTGTTACAAAGTGGTATCAGAGCATGGTTACAACACTCGGCCTGATTGGGCTCATGCACCAGTCATGCATAAACTTCATTCGAAGCACTCCTATGAGGAGTAACCCCTGACTTAACTATCTTACCTAGGATTAAGAACCTGGAAAATGAAAACCCGATTGTGTGTGCATGTGAAAAGAGTTATGAATTTATGCACCATTTATAAAAAACGAATTTAACTCTTGACTAATAGTCATTGTTTGTCTTTTCACTCAAGCGGACGATCAACCGCGGGAATCCACAAACGCAGAGAATGGTGACTCACCAAGAGGTGGGAGAAGGATCCCACAACAGAGATGAAGAGTCAGACGAAAGAAGAGCAATAGGAACCCCTCCAAGCCTAGCTGAGACTGTGAGGAGTCTCATGGTCGAATTGCAAAGCTGCAAGGCCGATAATGAAAGGATGATGAAAGAACAAGAAAAGCAAACCAAAATTAATGCAGTTCTACTGCAGATCTTATCCGACCTACAGCGAAAAATGCAGCATGAACCTGAGATGCAGAATCGTGGTTGTGTCAGTGGCCACACTAAGAGTAGCACATCCAGAAAGGTCCACCCCAAAGGTAAAGGACCCATGCCAGACGATTCCACTGAGAAGGAAGCTGGCGATTCAGAAGGCTCTTCCAGCAGCAGAACCAGTTCCTATTCTCAAAAGAAACAAAAGAAGCAAAAGACTTCCAAGAGTCATAAATTTGAAGAATTCAGGAAGGCCAAACCTCCCTCCTTCGACGACGAGATAAAGAAGGGAGAGGAAGATGAAGCTTGGTTACTTGGACTGAAGAAATATTTCAGAGTCCATGATTTCTCAGAGAACTTGAAGGCCCGAGTGGCCACTTTCAATCTGAACGGAAAGGCTTCCATCTGGTGGAAAGACCTTAAGAATATGAAAGGGGTCTGCGAGGAGGACCTGTCCTGGAAATGGTTCGAGAAGTACTTCCAGAAGAAGTATTTTTTGGAAAGGTATTTCGACGAGAAGGATAAAGAGTTTTACGAACTCAAACTAGGACAACTTACTATGGAGGAGTATGTCAACAAATTCCTTGACTTACTGAGATATGTACCCTACATTAAAGTAGAGAAGGCGAAGGCCCAACGCTTCATCAGTGGGATACCCAAAGAATACTGGAACCGAATCGAATTCGACGAGCCAAAGACCCTAGAAGACACTATACGAAAGGAAACATATTTCATGAACAATATGGACATCGGGCAGAGTCTCGTGGAGACTAGAAACAATAGAATGGTTCAAAATTTCATAAGAAAGGGAGAAAATCCTTAGGATTTAAAAACTACCAGAAGAACCACAGAATGAACTTTCCAACCCGGAGTGTACTCCAACAGAACTTTCCCTCGGCGGACGGAAATATAACTTCTGGACCTATACCAGTAAAGACTGATAACCCAAAGAGAAAACCTTTGGAATGTTGGGATTGCAGATGAGATCATCTCCGGAGAGACTGTCCACTCCGACAACAGAATAGTCGGAAAATTTATAACATGCAGGAAGCTACCATGGTCAATGCTGTGGCAAAGAGTGTGCCGCAGATCTATGCAGCCTTGGATAATAACCAAGTTGACCACCAAGCTTCAGTGGTGGAAATAGAAGGTATGATCTTCAACCATATGGTATCTGTTTTGATTGACCCTAGTTCAAATTTGAGTTATATAGCCCCTAAAACTGTTGATAAGTGTAAGCTACAGCCACAAAAGAAAACTAAACCATGGTTGGTACAGTTAGACACTGGCACCAAAAGAAAGGTGGTAGAGGTCGTACCAGCCTGCCAATTAATGTTGGGTGAATCCCCCACCCAAGAAACCCTTAATGTATTACCCCTGGGATCATACGATCTGTTGATTGGTATGGACTGGATGGCCGCCCATAAATCCAAACTAGACTGTTACTATAAAACCTTAGAATGTGTGAGCGAAGAAGGAAAAAGGATAACCCTTCAAGGGATCCGAAAACCTGTCTCGGTGAGACAAATATCAGCATTACAAATGAGGAAGTATTTCCTAAAGGGATGTCCCCTATATGTAGTACAGGTGTTGAAAACAACCGAAGGTGTAGATCCAAGCCCTGAAGATCACCCTATCCTGAGAGAATACTGAGATGTGTTTCCAGAGGAAATACCGGGTCTACCTCCGAGGAGAGACATTGACTTCTCGATAGAACTTGCACCAGGAGCAATGTCGATGTCTAGAACACCCTACCAGATGAGCATGCCTTAGTTAGTTGAACTCAAATTGCAATTGAAAGAAATGATGGATAAGGGTTATATTCGACCCAGCGTGTCCCCCTGGGGAGCACCGGTCCTGTTTGTGAAAAAGAAGGATGGCACCCTTAGACTGTGTATAGATTACAAACAACTTAATAAAGTAACAACAAAGAACAAATACCCCTTACCCAGGATCGATGATCTATTCGATCAGTTGGGAGGTGCGTCTGTTTTCTCAATGATTGACTTGAGGTCAGGATACCATCAAGTTCGAATCAAGGGTGAAGACATTCATAAGAGTGCTTTTCGGACACGGTATGGTCATTATGAGTTTGTGGTGGTACCATTTGGGTTAACCAATGCCCCTGCTACTTTCATGTGCTTAATGAACAATGTACTCAGTAAATTTCTAGATAAATTTG
>JZKD02S1150176.1:376331-387756 GCA_000966675.3 Picea glauca
CATGGGAAATGGAGGATGCCATGAGACAGGCATATCCAATTTTGTTTACTTATGTACATGTAATTCATGGTAGTAGCTAAGAACATCGAGGACGATGTTCCCTTTTAAGGGGGAGGGAATTGTAACACCTTGTTTCCCCCAGTTTGTAAATATAACTAGACTGGCCGAGGACTATGGCAAACTCATAAGTATGAACATGTGATGTAAATGGACCTACAGGAAGAGGTCAATGAATGTGAATGATATTTTAATTATTGCAGGACTGCTGAGAGGGGATGTGTAGAAAAAGAGACCACGATGGTTGTGGAAGGCACCTGAAAAGGTGGCGTTAACTTCCACCGAGAATGAAATACCGTATTTGGACTCCACTGGCCCGGAGAACCAAAAGCGGCTCGCTGGCCCTGAAATTTAATACCTTGCAGGCTGGTAGGTTGATGGCTTGATGAGGGATGGGGAGGTGAAATGCCTGTCCGTAGAGCCATCATGACTGACCAGCGCAAGGGTAATCTTGCCACACGCAACCTCGCGAGAGAATAAGGCGTATGGCAGAAGCGATTAAGGGGCAGATGCGAGGGGAACTCTGGCATGACGCAGAGTGAGTGATAGCAGAGAGGAAGGATTGCAACCTTCGCTCCTGGTCACTGGAAGATAGGGAGACGCAGTCTCAAAGCATCGTGGTCTCAGCTTGGGAGTGGCTAGTGGTAAATCCATTGGGAGTCGTTGAGCCTACGGTTGGGTGGAAACGAGCACCCCTCTCAGTAGTTGCACCCACTTCTGGTGTTATCTCTAATAAGTATTTTATGTATTGCATCTTGAAATTCATACACTGATATATATATATATATATATATATATATATATATATATATATATATATATATATGTACTCACAACACTGTGAGATTGTGAACGATTTTTAGTGTAAGAATGTCTGTGAATGTTTTGATAATAATTAAGGGACATACGCTTGTAATAGAGGAAGCCATGCACGACTTACGTCGATAAAGATGAATCTAACTATGCATAAGTTGAACCAAGTCAAAATCCCAGTCCGTTCTCGAGAATTTGTTTCCCTTATCTGTATCCAAGAATGCCCAGGAATAGACCTCTTCACGGAGATTCCCGCCTTAGAAAGGTTTACTAAGAACCTGGAAAAGGGCATAAATGTGCAAGTCTTAACAACCCTGTGCGAAGAGGAATGACCCTCTTGAAATCTCGAAGTAGCAGTGTAAGGATAAGTATTGATCAATGGATAAGATCCTGTCGGGAAATTTGCAGCCATTCATGACCGTTAAATCGAAGGAATGAGTGAGGGCGTAATTTGCCTTAACCACTTTTTCCTCTATCTTCGTGAATAGCGAGGAAATCCGAATCATAGAACCCCAGAATCCATGAGAAAATATGGACCGTTGGTTTATCCACATCCAAAGAGCAGTGGGAAAGGGTGCGGCATCAGGACCGATCTGAATTGTCAGATCTGAAACAGGAAACCTGACAGTCATTAGATCCATAGGAAGATAGATGAGGGTTAAGCCTCGTGAATAGGGGAAAAACGAATCAGAGTCGTCCATCCGAGGAGGACAGGTGGCAGAGATCTGGGGATCTCGTGAGCTCGGAGGCTCACAAGGTAGGAGTCCAAAAGTTGGACGCTCCAAGTCGCGAGTGGCGAGGCCACGAAAGGATCTGAGCCGTCCATCCAAGGAGGACAGGTGGAAGAGATCCAGGGATCTCGTGAGCTTGGAGGCTTTCGAGGTAGGAGTCCAAAAGTTGGAAGCTACAAGTCATGAGTGGCGAGACCACGAAAGGATATGAGTCGTCCATCGGAGGAGGAGAGGTGGCAGAGATCCGGGGATCTCATGAGCTCAGAGGCTCGCGAGGTAGGAGTCCAAAATTTGGACGCTCCAAGTCGCGAGTGGTGAGGCCACGAAAGGATCTGAGCCATCCATCCGAGGAGGACAGGTGGCATAGATCCGGGGATCTCGTGAGCTCAGAGGCTCGTGAGGTAGGAGTCCAAAAGTTGGACACTCCAAGTCGCGAGTGGTGAGGCCACGAGAGGATGTGAGCCTTCCATCCGAGGAGGACAGGTGGCAGAGATCCGGGGATATCGTGAGCTCGGAGGCTCGCGGGGTAGAAGTCCAAATGTTGGACGCTTCAAGTTGCGAGACGCGAGGAGCGAGAAGGTAATAACCGTTGGATCTGGAGCGCGGGAATACCGTTTGATCTGCACGTGGGATCGTGTATCGGAGCCTCGCGAGGGAAAGAAAAAAAAAAGGGGGGGCCCGAGAATTTGGCCACGGGAATCACGAGGTTGTGAGTAGAAAAATCCCTCGGGGAAAAGTCAGCGAGTCGACTGACATCGGGTCTCGGGGATCCGAGAACCTAGTGTTCAACCTTTGAACTCGCGAAGTCACGAGTTTCGATTTCTCGATAAATCAAGGAAGGGGGATCACGCGAGAGAACTGTGGGAGAAGATGTCCCGATAGGGAAATGGAAGAACCTTGGAGTTCTTCGGACCAAGAAGAAGAAGATCTTGTGAGTGGATGTGCCCGTGGTTAGCGTGCCTGCGTCACGTGGGACATAAGACCACGGTTATGTACAGAGAATCGGGTAGGTAAATAGAAGACCTGTGATTCGGGGATCGGCATTTTGTTGATACAAGCTCCGGGGATTCTCATTATTGAGAATTCAACCAAAAGCTTTGATTTATGGTAGTGGGTGTGTTACAGTGAGTCTGGTCGGCAAGCTACCATCGGCCTACATCATCAATGAATCATGTCAGAATATATCCATATCATATCATCTAATTAGATGCACTAATACCATAGTAAAACAATCAAACCCAAATGATACACTCCCCGACTCGATCCTGAGTCCAAGGGGTTCCATCGATGGCTCTGTATCCTCGAGGTCCAAAATCCTACACACTCAGTAAAACTGAGTCAATAGCACTTGTCTATTTCAATGCAGTAAAACAACATGTCATCAACCCATAACACCTCATAATCAAAATCAAATGTTTTAATAGCATAATAATCCAGATCACTTCCGAGCAAGTGTCCTCAAAGAATAAGTTCTCTCAATGCGCCAGAGAGGGATGTTACATACACCCCCTCTTGGTTTAAAATTCGTCCTGAAGTTTCAAAGTATAAGTGCCGAAATAATGTGTATCACAGTATCATAATTCTATCTATCAGACAAAAATGGAAACTGTTAGCACATATCATATGCGTCCTCCCAGGTCGTCGAGTGCGGACTATAATTGTCCCACTAGACCTTGACCTGATCTACTATTCGACATTGTAGTTGTTGAATGCGATGATCCAAGATGCGGATAAACTCAGCCGTGAGCGCACCCTCATCCGACACCTGCCAGGTGCTCAAGTCAAAACATGTGTAGGATCACTAAACAAAATGTCTCAAACAGAGACGTGAAATACATCGTGCAAAACGCCTCAAGAATCAGGCAAGGCTAGTTAATAGGCCACGGGCCTCTCCTTTCCACAATATCGTAGGTTACCATGAACCTAGGAGATAGTTTACCCCCTTTTCCCAACTGGATCGAACTCTTATGTGGTTTCAACCGGAAGAATACTCGATCAACACATCGTAACTATGGTCGACACGGCGCTTATCGACATAACTCTTCTGCCGATCCTACGTTTCCTGGATCCTTTGTCTTATAGCTTGCATTTAAACTACCATTTCTTGGATCTCTTTCGGTTCCACTAGGACCGCATCCTCAAGCTGATCCCAACTCAAAGGCGTCTGACACAGTCACCCATAAAGAAACTCGAAGGGTGCCATCTTAATGGTGCTTTGGTAACTATTGTTATAAGCAAATTCCACCAATGGCAAGCATTCTTCCCAACGCTTTTGCTAGTCCATCATGAACATGTGCAACATGTCCTCTAAGGTCTAGTTCATTCGTTTGGTCTGCCCATCAGTCTACGGGTTATATGCTGTACTAAAGTTAAGTTGGGTTCCCAAGGCCTCTTGGAAACTCATCCAAAATCGTCCAGTAAACAACGATCCTTGATCAGATATAATCCTCTTAGGCACACTATGCAGCCTCACAATCTCACCGATGAAAACTCTAGCTATGTCAAGTGCCTGATACGTCGTACGCACAGGAATAAAGTGAGCACTCTTCATCAGAGTGTCTACTACTACGAAAATCGAGTTGTGTCTCCTTGCCGTCAGTGGCAATCCAACAATAAAATCCATCAAAATAACCTCCCATTTCGATTCTGGAATAGCGTGTGGTTGTAGTAATCCTTCTTGGTGTCTATGTTCAACCTTTACTTGCTGACATTCTAGACATCTAGCCAAATAGTTGACTTTGTATGCCTTCATTCCCTTCCATAAGAATAAGGGTTTAAGGTCTACCCTCATCTTCGTGACTCCCGGGTGAGACATGTAAACTTCTCTATGAGCCTCGCTTAAGATCAACATCCTCAACTCGTCGTTCAGCGGTACGTAAAACCAATTTTTAAACCTCAATAAACCATCGCTATCAAACGAAAATCCTTCAAATATTGGTACCATCATTTTGTTTTGTCCGATAAAACTCTCGACCTCTTTGTACCAGTCATCGTCACGCTGTAAAATTAGAATCTTTTCACATTGATTCGTCTAAAGAGGCAGCACCGAAAACATGTGTGGCCTCTGACTCAATGCATCTTCCACTCAATTCACTGTTCCTTTTATTTAAGTAATCTCAAAGTTGTACTCGCTAAGAAATTCCGACCAATGTCGTTGTCGCGTGTTTAGGTCGCTTTCCATAAAGATGTGTTGTAGTCCACAGTGGTCAGTCTTTAGTTCAAATTTTCATCCAACAAGGTAGTGTCTCCAAACCTTCAAGGCATATACGATGGCTAACAACTCCAAATCGTGCGTCGCGTAGTTCTCCTCATGCCTTCTAAGTTTCCTCAAGATGTAAGCGATCACTTGTTCGTCTTGCATCAAGACTCCGCCTAAGCCTTCCTTGGATGCGTCAGTGCATACCAAGAAGTCCACATCCATATCAGGGACCTTTAGTATCGATGTTGTTGTCAACAACTCCTTGAGCCTCCGAAATGCTTCCGCGCATTTCTCGGTCCAAACGAACTTCTTGTTTTTCTTCTGCAATTCTGTGATCAGATTTGCTATCTTCAAAAATCCCTCGACGAACCATCGATAGTATCCTTCTAAACCCATGAAGCTACGCACTTCCGGGACATTTTTCGACACAAGCCATTCCATAATATCCTCAACCTTGGTTGGATCCACGGCGATACCTTCGCTGAAGATGACATGCCCTAAGTAGTGAATCTTCGATACAATTTGTCCTCTTGCAAACACTGTAGTACCAAGAGTAAGTTCTCGTCATGCTCCTCCGTCATCCAAGAGTAAATCAAAATATCGTCAATGAATACTTGGACGAACTTGTCCAAGTACTCGCAGAACACCTCGTTCATCAAACTCATAAATACCCCTTGGGCGCTTGTCAGTCCAAACGGTAAAACAATAAACTCGTAATGTCCAAACCTCGTCTTAAAGGTGGTCTTAGGGACATCATCCTCCTTGATCCGTAACTAGTGATACCCTGATCACAAAATGATCTTTGAGAACACTTTCGCACCCTTCATCTGATCGAACAGATCATCAATCCTCGGCAATGGATATTGAGTCTTGATCGTGGCCTTGTTCAATTGACGGTAGTCAATGCAGAGCCTCCATTATCCATCCTTCTTTCATATGGAAATAATAGGTGCACCCCACGGTGACACACTTGGACGTATCAGTCCCAGGTCCAACAATTCTTTCAGTTGCATTCTCAACTCCTGTAACTCCGGGGTCGACATCCGATAAGGCGTTCTAGCTATCGGTTCAGTTCCCGGATTTAGGTCTATAGTAAACTCCAATTCCCTCTCCGGAAGAATCCCAGGTAACTCCTCCAGAAATACGTCCGCAAACTCTCTCACCACCGGAAGGTGTTCTAGACCTTCCGCTACTCCCTTCTTGTTTAACGCAAGGATCGCATAAATCTTGCACCCCTTGCGCATGCTCTTCCATAGTTGCAAGGAAGAGATGAACCTCAGGGAAACTCCCTAGTTTCGTCCTACAATCACTCTTATTTGTCCCTCATCATCGACCAAGCTCAACCATTTCATATTACAGTTGATTATTACCTCATGTGATTCCAACCAGTCCATACCAATCACAACGTCATAAAATCCTAATATCGTGATAAACAGGTTGGGACTGGTGACAAACTCTCCCAGGTTAAGGGTACAACCCATAACCTTTCCTCCAACCCCTTGTTTGGCTCCTGAAGCCATCTCTATGAAGCTAAAATCATCCTATTCAATTACCTTTACCTTAATCATTTTTAGCATTGCACCCTAAATGAAACTCTTAGTAGGACCGGGATCTATCAAAATAATAAGGGTTTGGTCAGCGACGGATCCAACGTCTCGAGCATATTCGACTGGTGCTCTGCCTGACAGTTATTCATCGCTGCATAAATCCGATGGGCCTTGCCCATATCTCCCACGATAGGGGGTCCAACTGATCTACACGCTCTAGTCCTCTCCATCGGGCAGTCGTGCTGGTAGTGTGGCTCCCCACACGTCCAACACCCCTTCTTCGGTCCAATACTCCTAGTACCTGAAGTAGAAGATGAATTCTAACAATAAGGCCAAACTCAAACTTCTTGACCTTAAGTTTCTGGGTAACTTGGTGCGGAGCATATCAAAGAAGCTCCAAAACGAGCCTCATACTTGGCACCGTGCGGTTACCTCGTCACAAGGCGTCGAACTCATTGAGCTGACGCTCAACGAATTTCTTAGAAACATACCCCTCCTTGAACCGTCCCTTGAACAGTTCCCATGACACGTCACCGATGGCCATGTTCAAAAGGGGCAGGAGTGTCTTCCACCATAAAAGAGTGTTCCCCTTCAGTCAAAAGACCACCATGTGGACCTTCATGCTAGAGGTCGTAAATGTGAAGTGTGAAGAACATGCCTTTATCTACAACTATGATTCGACGACACCACCATCCGTGACACTCATGGACGC
Source organism: Picea glauca (assembly GCA_000966675.3). Classification (NCBI taxonomy): domain Eukaryota; kingdom Viridiplantae; phylum Streptophyta; class Pinopsida; order Pinales; family Pinaceae; genus Picea; species Picea glauca. Next base: position 383,391 of record JZKD02S1150176.1, read on the forward strand.
TAGAACTCATCTCTCTCAAGATCTCGGAGGATGCTAACGGTACTAGATATTGCGCATTGTGGACCCTCAGGGGTGCCCTCTAAATGCGATCTCCACGAGGACACATTAAGGTTTTTACTTAACGCAAGGGTTAATACTCATGGGTTTACTATAGTGGAAAGCCTGGTGATCCACAGTCACAGGGTTGAACCCTCTCTGATACCATATGTAATGACCCCTCTTCGTTACGACTACAAGCAAACAACAATGCAATTTTTTTTCTTTTTTGTGTGTTTTGGAAGAAAGGTGACGACAATGACAGTTAACCACACCACTGACGCCGATGCAAGCACACATTCCAGGCAAATGGGCAACTATGACTCCACTCACTAACACAAGGAGGAACAACTACCCGCTAGACACAACACGACCACGCCTACAAGCTAAGGGACAACATCCCCATCCTGACGCAACATCCAAACAACAAGGACTAGAACGTCTAGGTGCACGAACCCAATTCCCTAAGGCATTCAACCCATGCACCATAAAGCAACTGACAATGCTTGACAACACTCACATAGAATGCATCAACTTCGACCAATTTCTCGCTCACTTCTATGCCACAGGGTGTGCCATGATCCTGTCATCAGGAATCATGCCGTCCCCAGGTGATAGACGCGTCAATAACCTTGTCACAACATAAGCTATCCGGACCGAGGAATCTAGACAAATTGATGCGCTAGAAACCGAATATCGATAAGAAAAACCACACCCATACCCCAACAACAGGTCGAAGAAACACCAGAGGAAGAAGATAAGGGATGACACAAGCCAATACATGACATTGTCCCCGACCCAACCAATCACCCAGTCTAAAACATTCAATGAATATAATCTATTTTAACATGGGTTCCATTTTAAACAGGGCACATCAAAGTTACAATTAGTCAATAATGCACCCGCTAATTTAACATTAATACAATCAGTCTTGCAAGTCTAAGTAAGCAATATTTAAACTATAATTATAAATACCATTTAACCTCCATTATAATCAATTTAGCAAGTCTAAAATTGGCAATCTAGTCTTTACTCACCAACCTAATTTTAATCATTAATACAACCTAATTGGGCAATTCTACATTAATCCAAAATCTCCATCCAACTATCCATTAACTTTAATAACAATATTAACAAGATTAATGTAGGATGCTACTATTATAACATCTATGAACAATTTAATCTCAACATGTAGTCTAGCTATACTGACCGAACCAATAATACTAGTTGTCTATTATCATTGAGAAGGAAACTGCTAACTACTAACATTGTTGTCACAATATAAGAAGGCAATTAACATAGTAGTTAACTAACGATTAAATTAGCAATAAAAAGGCCATTTACATGACTGTTATCATAACAAGTAATAAAGCAATAACAAGGCGATTAACATAATAATTAATATAATAGTAATAAGGCAATTACATGACTGCTAACATAGCAATTAATAGCTCAATAACAAGGCGATTTCATACTGTTTAACCATTTAACTCATTGTGGAAATTAATCAGAAAGAAGGAATCTACTGATCATTAACTCACGGTAGAAAATAACGTGGCAATTAATAAGGCAATAATATAGCTTTTATCATTGCAATTAAGATGGTAATTAATAGTAAAACGCAGGCAACATTTAAGGCAAAATGGTGTCCAATCCAGCAGCCACAATCAACCATTTAAAGGGACAAAACGTGGTCACACCAGCAGCAAAACATAGTCCAAATTAATGGCGAATCGTTGTGCCATACCTCAGCAAGAACAGTCTGCCAATTAATGGCAAATTGTGGGTATTTAACAACAACTCAGTCCATCATTTGAGAGAAAAAATGTGGGCATTTAAAATGACAATCTCAGTCTCATTTGGAAGCAAAAACGTGGGCATTTAAAACAACAAACTCAGTCTCATTTGCAAGCAAAACATGGGTATTTTAAATGGCAATCTCTGTCTCATTTGAAACCAAAAGCCTGGGCATTTAAAACAACAAACTCAGTCTCATTTGAAAGAAAAAACGTGGGCATTTTAAACAACAAACTCGAACTCATTTGAAAGCAAAACACGTGGGCATTTTGAACGACAAATCTCTGTCTCATTTGAAAGAAAAAACATGGGCATTTTAAACGAAAATCTATGTCTCATTGAAAGCAAAAACGTGGGCATTTAAAACAACAAACTCAGTCTCATCTGAAAGAAAAAAAAAAGTGGGCATTTTAAATGTCAATCTCTGGCAACTTTTAAAAGCAAAAACGTTTTTCTATTTCCAGGATACTAATACAAAATGCAGACATGAATTAATTCGTTTTTCCATTGCCAAAATACCAATACAAATGCAGACATGAATCAATTCATTTTTCCATTGCCAGAATACCAATACAAAATGCAGACATGAATCAATTCATTTTTCCATTGCCAGAATACCAATACAAAATGAAAACATGAATCAATTCATGTTTTCATTGCCAACATACCAATACAAAATGTAAACATGAATCAATTCCTTTATTTTCATTGCCAGCATACCAATACAAAATGCAGACAACAGTAAGAGAATCGAAAGGATCCAACCAACCAAGGACAACAACGGAGGTAGATGACTAATAGGTTCGTCCTTTGCTCATCATCCTCGCACATAAAATAAGGGTGTTGAGATCCATAGGTCTATTAACGCCAAAGAGACGACTGTAGATCAGGCTTCTGGTCGACTGCTCAGGCAAGGACTGATGAGATAGGGATGAAGGGAAACCAACCAAAATGGTCACAATCAATACACCACAGGGCGGTTAAGATATGCGGGGAAATGAAGGCCATGGGAGTCAATCAATCATCGAGCTAGGATATAAAAATTTCATTCAACAATCTAGACAATCAATATACTTACCCAATTAAACAAGAAGATCCCAAGCATATATCATACAACAATATACCATACAAAATGAAGAAAGAGTACCATTTCCTGATCGCCTACTCTGAGTTGATGTCCTGCTCACTTCGTGCAACACCCGCTTGCCGACCAACGAGACTTCACTGATACCTGCCATCCAATGCTAGGGGTAATCTTCTTCCCTCTTAGCCCCCCAAGCCATAAAGGGGCCACACACACTAACCAAAGAAACAGCTAGCTCTCAGCTCGCCTCGCAAGGCTGAGCTACCACTCCTCACCGAGCTGGGTATCTCAACTCCCACAAGCTAAGTCAGTCAAGTAGAGATTTCTGCAACGTAACGTTACACAAACAAAAAACGATCCTTCATCCTTCTCCTCCCTTCATTATATAGAGTTTCGAAGTCCCTTACTTTCCTAAAATCTCATTTAATTAAAGTTTCAAAATTTAAATCTTAAAAATCCTCCCCGTACAAGTGTCACCCATCCCCTTCATTCCTCCACAAATTAATTTCTTTAATTAATTAATTTCCCTTATTTCCCTCACCCACCTAGAGTCACTCTTAGAATCGCTCCAAGGTGTCCCCAAATTATCTTACAGGTTTTAATGACTTTCCCCATTATCAATTTGCCAGTTCAGTTTTAAATTAAAAAGTTCTTAATGGTAGATACCTTACTAAGTTTGACTTTCTGCTTTTTCGCTTGTGTTTCCCTTTTCTTCTTATGTTTCCCTCTTTTCCTAGTTCCTAAATATTTTAGATTTCCCTCTTTCACCTTTTCATTTAGGACTCAAATTGGCACGTGTAGAAATTAACCCCCTTTTTCCTTTTTCCCTTTTTTGTTAATAATTTTAAATTATCATAAAATAATAAAACAATTATTTCCTTTTTTTTTTTTAAATTTACCATAATAGATTTTTATGAATCATTTAAATTTCTTACCCCCTTCTTGTTACAAGATTTAATGAAGAGTATAATTATTATTTATGTTGTTTGTATTTTTATTATATATATATATATATATATATATATTAAAAAGTTAAAATTTTACCACTAGCATAATTTAGACCTAGACCTTAATTTTTTGTGCTGGGTGACATTTTATTAGGGAAATTGTTTTAAAAATTCTTATCACATTATTCGTCCTAAGGTCCTCTAGGTTCATTCATTTATCATTAACAACGCGACGTGCCCTTCAGGACGCATTAGGTGCTCCAAGGGTGACACTCACCTCATCTATTCCCTTGCGCGACATGTTTTTTAGGACGCACCACGTGCTCCAAGGGTGCCACTCGCCTCTTTTGTTCCCTTGCGCGACGTGCCCTTCATGATGCACCACGTGCTCCAAGGGTGTCACTCGCCTCTTGACTGACTTGGTAGACATAAAAAACCCCTGGAGTCAATACTCCGCCAGGTGAACTTGTGGGAGACTAAGGGTCTCTAAGGAATAAGGCCC
>JZKD02S1150176.1:389982-413757 GCA_000966675.3 Picea glauca
TCTGCGTCCCCCCTACCCCCTCATTTTATTTTGCTCTGGAAGCCAGGGATGTGTAGTGCATGGACCTGTGCCCCATGGGCTCTTCTCCTCGTGGTTTGGCACTGGTGGTGGCTCCTTCCTTGTGACTTGCGCTTGCTTTTGAGCTTGAGATTTGATGCAATGGTAGCTGCCAAAGTGAAAAGAAATCGCAGGTCGGGTAGGAGGTGGGCGCGCAACATAAAATGGAAATCCCTTTGTGGGCTCTCTTCCTTGCGCTTACACTTGGTCTGTCCCATGTGAAATTTGATGAGTGCTTTTGGCTTGTGGCTTCTGGCTCGGACTTGTATCTTGTGCTTGGATTTGTGACTTGGTGTTTGATCCCAACAACATTGTTTGTCCCGTGAGCTTGTAGGGGTGCTTGGGATCAGGTTTTTTCATGATAACTATGGTGCTTTGGGTTTTTACATATTCGGTCTTGGCTCCTCGGTTCATGAATCGTCAATGAACTCTTAGCAGGAATCTGGTCTTAATATCTCTCCTAGGAGTTGATTTCAACATGTTACTCCATAGTTCATCTACTCCTGCGTTTAATTCTCTCATCAGGATTCAACAAAAATCAGAATTGAATTCATGCAGATCTGTTCAGTTTACCAAATTGCTTGTTGTGGGTAATGGCAATGGCAAGTGGGTTCATCATGATTTACAACCTAGATTTGTAAGGACTACGTCTGGACCTGATTTATATATCCCCTTACCATCTAATGATAGTCCAAGCGGGTTGGGGTTAAGGAGGGGATCCAGTTCTTTCGACCTCTATAGAACTTTTTCTGTAGAAATTTTTCTGAGTAATGACTTATTGGATGAGACTCTGGAAGAGGAATTTGAGGATTCCGATACCCAAATTTCAATTGGGTTTCAGAGCACTGGAGAACCACATGAAAAATCTCTAGAAAACATCATGGAAGCCATCAGAATCCATGGAGGTGAGGGACGATACGTCTCTAGAAGGAGGATATGTGAAGGCACTCGAGTAGTTTTGGTCGACAATAGGGTTGTTGTTGGATCTGAAACTGAGACGAGTTTTGTAAATGGAGGATTTGGGGGTGAAGATGGAGGTGGTTTCTCTGGTGGGGGAGGGTATGGACGGAGATGATATGGGTTTGGATCATATTCAAATAACACAGATGCTTACTATAAGAAAATCCTGTAGGAAAATCCTAGAAACCCACTTCTGTTGGCGAATTATGGGAGGTTCCTGCAGCAGGTTGTGATTGTGCCTGTAGACTGCATGCAAGATTGTTTTCATTATTTATGGAAAATTAGTTTCTCCTGAAGTTTTCTCAAATTTGCATTGGCTTTAGGTATTATTGGTCTACGTTTTTTTGTTAAGTAACAAACATGCCTCTGAACAAAGCTTGGGTTAAGTTTTGTCTCAAAACATGGCTTTTTGAGACCTGTGACACATAACGAACTAAATCGTATGTGCGTCGTGAAGTTCGTTATTATTTTATTTTGGGTTGTTTTCATCTATGCTAGTAAACAAAGAATAGATCTACGAATGGAATACACATATGATAATTTTGCAAGCTGAAATTAATCAGCAAAAGGAGACATACATAGAGATAAGAAATTAATCAACAAAACAAAACATGCATGGAGATAAGAAATTAACCAACAAAAGAGAAACATGCATGGAGATAAGAAATTAACCAACAAAAGAGAAACATGCTTTCAGATAAGAACAAAGGGATATGGGGAGAAAACATTAAGATCGAGAAAAATTATAGTATAACAATTCTACCCGTGGCAGGTACAAAGGATCGAACAACTCATAGGAGGCATTTGAGCTTTGTTTTAATTTAATAGCATTGAGTTGTTGTTACATAACTATTCATCTTATTAATCACTAATTACCATGATCGGTAGTTAAGGTCGTGCCTCATTACTATTACTAGATGGAGTCCTATACTGGGTTTTTTAAGGCCCGTATATTACATCCTTTTTTACTGCATACCACCTATCAATCTTATATGTCCAGACACAATGTTTATAGAATATATATTCTAATATACAAAATTCTCAACACTGTTGGTTTCGTGTCTATTTAGGTCTAGCATGATCTAAAACAAAACTAAGGAATATTATGGAAGGGCCATGCTAGCTAGTCTGGGTGATGGAGATATCCTCTCTCTTTATGCCAATATGATATGCGATGTTCACAAAGATGCACCTTGTGCCAAATCCTACTTTGACCAATCTATTGAATCTGCTCCAGATGACTGGTTAGTATCTTTACTTTATCTCTATTGATGCATCCAATTATCTTCATTCATGCTTATAATTTTTTTTTTATATTATTGATTTTGTTTGTATATATTATTGCACAGCTTGTTTATAATATTGCTTTTTTTTTTCTAAGAGCTTGTGCAGGTCAACATGTGTAATGACCCTCATCATTACGACTACAAGCGAAGCATAAGGTGCAATTTGTATTTTGTTTTTGGGAAGGAAGGAAAAGACGACGAATGTAATTTGAAACCACCATAGAAACCACCTCCATTATACCAAGTTACTATTGTCATCAAGTTATCATAAAAGTGGACTAAAAAAAAGCATTCAACCAAATCAAAAACTTGTCAGCAAAATACATTGATCAATAAGAATAGTTGAACTACTTAACATTTTTTAAAGGTGGTCTAGGCTGCGTATAAAAACGAAATTGAAGTCTAATTACCTAGCCTATATTTCAACCAGTTGAATGTTGAAAAGTTATTGTCGATGTTTAGAATGTTACACGCTACAATTTAACCAGACTATTATACACGTGTCTATAATTTAACAAGTTAACATAATTGACATGGTTGTATAAATTATTAATCAATACTTTATATACAACTTATAATTGTTGTCCAAATAAGTTCTCTCGGAAAAATATGTTGGACAACTAATGGAATTCATAAAAACACAATAGGTGGCTGACTAAACACTTAATAAACTCGTTGTTAAAAATCACGAATTTTGTTCATGCCACAATATGCTACCCAAAAAATTATCAATGCTACCTCTTACCAATTCACTACCCAAGGTTATACCTATTCTCAACACACAAATGTAGATATAATCCAACTATGTGATTCAGAAAGTGTCTTATTAAAGGAAAAGGAGGACTTAAAACCAATGGCAGACATAACTAAATTCGAGCCAACTGTACATGAAAAATCACAATTAAAAGTGTGTAACGATAGTCAATTAATTGAGGCATTGTCTGATAGAAAAACACGATCTGGTTGCAGTTAAAATACTCATTGTCCATCAATTCTTTGTTGTCCTTTAAATATAGAACTAGGACTATACATTACTGAAATAATTAAACCATCTTGACTTCCTACCGTAATATTAGCCACCAGACTTTACAATACATTAATAGTTGAATTTGTTTAATTCGTTGGTATCCTGGTATGACAGGGTATTAATGCCAAGTGAAATCGCAGCAAGAGAGAATGCAAAGAATCATCGCCCAGACACCAAAAGGATGACGCCCAGGAACAAACAGGAAAATGCCCAGGCATGAAGTCACTAAGTTAACACAATCATGATCAATAATAGGGTGCAATCGCAGGCACCTGAAGACTCAATCTCATTCAATGGATGGGTAAAAATGCAGACACACAGTCCTTAGAGAAGAGTCTTTACTATAAGAACGAATTGGTTATACCATTTCACAATCAAATACAGGTAAAATAAGCTTGTGTTCAAGGCAAGGTTTTTGCTGTAAATCCAGACATGAGTTTATTGTCCTTCCATTGAAGAATAAAAATGCAGTCTAGACAAATTAAAAGAGCCAACATTCAAGATAGAAACACAGTAAAAGGGTGTAAATCACAATCAAATAAAGATAAATTAGCAGTCTAAAACAAGGGTAAGTTCACACGGTAACATTCGCTAGTAAAAATTAATAAATTGCAGGCAAGGATGCAGGCCAGAGGTGTAAAAAACGTAAGGTAAATTCACATTCAATTAAATTAAATTGCAGAGTTCAAATTTTAGGAGATGCAGAGTAAAAACACAGAATTACTCAACACCAGAAGGCACAATGACCATCGATTAAACAAGAACAATCAACATGGGTAGATGATTGGGTAGAAACATCCTTCGCTCATCATCCTCGCACAGAAAGGTAGGGCATTAAGATCTATAGGTCTATTAACACAGAAGTGACGATCGCCAATCTGGCTCCTGGATGACTACCCAGGAGAGGACTGATGAGCTAGGGACGAGGGAAAAGGAGCGCAACTGAATCACAAAACCAATAAAACCATAGGGAAGTCACGACATGCAAGGATCGAAATCCAAGGAAATCAATCAACAATGAGCTTAAGGCCAAGGGAAAAATTAAGTTATTAGTTAAAAATTCTAAGTCAACATTCCTTACCCAATTAAAAATAAAGAATTGAAAGCATGAGGTATAATAAGAATCTACCATGCAGTATCAAGTAAGCGTACCATAGCCCAAGTCATCCTCACTGATTCGTTGTCTCGCGCACTTCGTGCAACTCCCACTTGCCGACCGACGAGACTTCATCGGTACCTCCCAACCAACGCTAGGGGTACTCTTCTTCCCCCTTAGCCCCCTGAGCTATAAAGGGGCCACGCACACTAAACCAGAGATCAGCTAGCTCTGAGCTTGCCTCACAAGGCCGAGCTACCACTCCTCACCGAGTTGGGCATCCCAAACCCCACAAGCTAATTCAGTCAAGTCTAAAATTCTATAACGTAATGTTACACATAAAAAAGGAGATTCATCATTCTTCTCCTCCTTCCATTATATAGAGTTTCAAAGTCCTTTACTTTCCCAAATTCCCATTTAATTCATAAAATCCTCCTCGTACATGTGTCACCCATCCCCTTCATTGCACTATAAATTAATTTCATTAATTAATTAATTACTCCTATTTCCCTCACCCACCTAAACACACTCCTAGAATCGCTCCTAGGTGTCCCCATATTCCCTTACAAGTTTTAATGACTTTCCCCTTTACTAATTTACTAGTTGAGTTTAATTTAGAAAGTTCTTAAATTCTAGATACCTTACTAAGTTAGACATTTTTCTTTTTCCTTGGGTTTCCCCTTTCTTTTTATGTTTCCCACTTTTTCCTAGTTTCCTAATTCTTTTAAATTTCTGTCTTTCCCTTTTCATTTAAAACTCAAATTGGCAGGTGTAGAAAATTAACTTTTTCCCTTTTTTCCTTTTTAATTAATAAATTTTTATTAGCCTAAGTGACAAAACAATTATTTCCCCTTTTCCCCTTTTCAAAATTTTATCCCTCAAAATATTTTTATAAATTAAATGAATTACTTACCCCCTTCTCGTCACATGATAAACGATGATTATCATTATTATTTATTTATTTTTAATTTATTTTTATATAAAAAGATAAAAAATCTTTTATCACAAGTTTCACTTAGACCTAGACTTTATTTTCCTAGGATGGGCGACATTTTATTAGAGGAAATGTTTTAAATCTTTCTTATCACGTTATTCATCCTAAGACCATCTAGGTTTATCCATTTATTAATTAACAACGCGATGTGCCCTTCAGGACACACTAGGTGCTCCAAGGGTGCTACTCACCTCAACCTATTTCCCTTGCGCAACATGCCCTTCAAGACACACTACGTGCTCCAAGTGTGGCACTCACCTCTTTCCATTTTTCTTGCGCAACGTTCCCTTCAGGATGCACTACATGATCCAAGGGTTCCACTCGCCTCTTGACTGACTTGGTAGACATCAAAAACCCCTAGAGTCAATACTCTGTCAGGTGATCTTGTGGGATACTAAGGGCCTCTAAGGAATAAGGCCCTTGCCTTATTCTGAGCCCCCTAGAATCATCGTGAGCGACTGCCACAGTTGTCCCTCATGACATTGTTGGTATTCTCAAACTAGGTAATCGTTAACCTACAATTCAAGCCACGATGGGAGTGTTAGTAGGTTGTAGTAGGGCTGTTGTCCACACCTGTCCCTCAATATCTTTGGTAGTCGTGCGTGACCCCTCTACTCCATATGTGAGTCTGGTCGACAAGCTATCGTCAGCCTGCATCATCAACAAATCATGTTAGAAATATATCCATAATCATATCATCTAATCAGATGCACATATGTCATATATACAACAATCAAACCCCAATAGTCCACTCCCTGACTCGATTCAGAGTCCAAGGGGTTCCATCGATGCCTCTGCATCCTCGAGGTCCAAAATCCTGTACACTTAGGAAAATTGAGTCAATAGCACGTGTCTATGTCAATGCAGCAAAATAACATGTCATCAATTCATAACGCCTCATAATCATAATCAACAACCAAAAGTATAATAATCTAGATCACTTGCAAGCAAGTGTCCTCTTAAATAAGTTCGCTCAGTGTGTGCAAGAGAGGGATGTTACATACACCCCCTCTTGGTCTAAACTTCGTCTCAAAGTTTCACAGTATATAAGGGCCGAAATAATGTGTATCATAGTATCATAAGTCTATCTATCCAACACAAATGAAAACTATTGGCGGATATCATATGTATTCTCCGAGGTCGCCGTTTGCGGACTATAGTTGTCCCATTGGGCCATGACCTCATCTACTGTTTGACATCGTAGTTGTTGAATGCGATGATCCAGGATGCAAGTCATCTTAGCTATGAGCACCCTCTCGTTCGATACCTGCAAGGAACTCATGTCAATAACATGTGTAGGATCACTAATGTAATGTCTCAAACAAATATGTGAAAAACATTGTGCATTCACCTCAAAGAATCAGGAAAGGCTAGTCAATAGGCCATGAGCCCCTTCCTTTCCATAATCTCAAAAGGTCCCACGAACCTAGGAGATATTTTAGCTCCCTTTCCAAACTTGATCGAAATCTTATGCGGTTTTACCCGCAAGAAGACTCGATCGACAACTTTGTAACTACGGTCGACATGGTGTGCATCGACATAACTCTTTTGTTGATGTTGCTCTTCTTTAATCCTTTGTCTTATTGTTTGCATTTTCTTGTCCATTTCTTGGATCGCTTTTGGTCCCACCAGGACCCTATTCTCAAGCCAATCCCAACTCAAAGGCATTTAACATGGTCACCTGTAAAGAAACTCGAAAGGTACCATATTAATGGTGTTTTGGTAACTGTTGTTATAAGTGAATTCCACTAGTGGCAAGAATTCTTCCCAATGCTTTTGTTGGTCCATCACGTACATGCACAACATGTCCTCCAAGGTCTAGTTCGTTCGTTCAGTCTTCCCGCCAGTCTATGGGTGATACGCAGTACTAAATTTAAGTTGTGTTCCTAAGGCCTCTTGGAAACTATTCCAAAATCGTCTAGTAAACACCGATCCTTGATTGGATATAATCCTCCTAGGCACGCCATCCAACCTCACAATCTCACTGAAGAAAACCATAGCTATGACAGGTGCATGATACATAGTACGCATAGGAATAAAATGAGCACTCTTCATCAGAGTGTCAACTACCACAAAAATCGAGTCATGTCTCCTTACCATCATTAGCAATTCAACAATAAAATCCATTGAAATAACCTCCCATTTCGATTTCGGAATAACGTGTGGCTGTAGTAATCTTGTTGGATGTCTATGTTTGGCCTTTACCTACTGACATTATAGACATCTAGCCACATAGTTGACTATGTCTGCCTTCATTCCTTTCCAAAAGAATAAGGGTTTAAGGTCTGCCCTCATTTTCGTGACTCCCGGGTGAGACATGTATACTGCTCTATGAACCTTGTTTACGATCAAACTTCTCAAATCGTCATTTGGTGGTACCTAAATCTGATTTTTAAACCTCAATATTCCATCGTCGTAAAATGTAAATCCTTCAAATCTTGGTACCATCATTGTGTTTTGTTTGATAAAATCCTCGACCTCTTTATACTAGTCATTGTCATGCTGTAAAGTTCGAATATTTTCACGTAGATTCGTCTAAAGAGGCAACACCGAAAATATGAGTGGTCTTCGACTCAATGCATCTGCTACTCGGTTCACTATTCATTTTATGTAAGAAATCTCGAAATCGTACTCGCTAAGCAGTTTCGACCAAGATCATTGTCACGCGTTCAAGTCGCTTTGCGTAAAGATGTGTTTTAGTCCACAATGCTCCGTCTTTAGTTCAAATTTTCTCCCAACAAGGTAGTGTCTCCAAACTTTCAAGGCATATACAAAGGCTAACAACTCCAAATCATGCATCACATAGTTTTTCTCATGCCTTCTCAGCTTCCTAGAGATGTAAGTGATCACTCGACTATCTTGCATCAAGACTCCACCTAATCCTTCCTTGGATGCATTAGTGCATACCAAGAAGTCTGTGTCTATGTCAGGGACCTATAGTATCAGTTTCATTGTCAATAACTCCTTGAGCCTCTGAAGTGCTTCCGCGCATTTCTTGGTCCAAACAAACTTCTTGTTCTTCTTCTACAATTTCGTGATCGGATTTTCTTTCCTCGAAAATCCCTCGATGAACCGTCGATAGTATCCTGCCAAACCCATGAAGATACGCACTTTTTGGACATTCATTGGCATAGGCCATTCCATAATAGACTCGACCCTTGTTGGATCCACGATGATACCTTCACCGGAGATGACATGCCCTAAGTAGTGAATCCTCGATTAATCAAATGAGCATTTTGGGCTCTCGCATACACTGTGGTACCAAGCGCAAGTGCTCGTCATGCTCCTCTATCATCTGAGAGTAAATCAAAATATAGTTAATGAATACTTGGACGAACTTTTTCAGGTACTCGCGGAACACGTCGTTCATCAAACTCATAAATACCCCTGGGGCATTTGTCAGTCCAAGCGGTAAAATAGTAAACGCGTAATGTTCAAACCTCGTCATAAAGGCGATCTTAAGGATGTCATCCTCCTTGATCTGTAACTGGTGATACCCTGATTGCAAAGCGATCCTTGAGAACATCATCGCCCCCTTCATCTGATCGAATAGGTCATCAGTCCTTGACAATGGATATTGATTCTTGATCGTTGCCTTATTCAATTGATGGTAGTCAATGCAGATCCTCCATGACCCATCCTTCTTCGTATGAAAATAACATGCTCACCCCATGGTGACACACTTGGATGTATCAGTCCCAGGTCCAACAACTCCTTCAATTTCATTCTCAACTCTTGTAAATCTGGGGTTGACATCCTATAAGGCATTCTTACTATCGGTTCAGTCCTCGATTTCAGATCTATGGTAAACTCCAATTCCCTCTATGGCGGCATCCCAGGTAACTCTTTCGGGAATACGTCTGCAACTCTCTCACCACTGGAAGGTGTTCTAGACCTTCCGCTACTCCCTTCTCGTACAACGCAAGGATCACATAAAGCTTACATCCCTTGCCCATGCTCTTCCGTAACTGCAAAGAAGAGAAAAACCTCAGGGAAACTCCCTGGTTCCAACCTACAATCACGAGTCTCTATTCCTTATCATCGACCAAGCTCAATCATTTCATCTTATAGTTGGGTATCGCCTCATGTGATTTCAACCAGTCCATACCGATCACGACGTCATAAGATCCTAAGATCGTGACATACATATTGGCCCTGGTGACAAACTCTCCCAGGTTAAGGGTACATCCTATAACCTTTCCTCCAACATTATGTTTGGCTTTTGAAGCCATCTCTACAAGGCTTAACTCATCAGGTTCAACTGACTTTACCTTAATCCTTTTAGAACTGCACCAGAAATGAAACTCTCGGTAGCACCGGGATCTATCAAATACTAAGGGTCTGGTCAGCGATGATACATGACGTCTCGAGCACAGTTGACTGGTGCTCTTCCTGGAAGTTATTCACCACTTCAAGAGTCTGATGGGCCTGGCCCAAAACTCCCACGGTAGTGGGTCCAACCGATCCAGATGCGTCGGCCCTTTCCTTTGGGTAGGAATGCTGGTACTGTGGCACCCCACAATCCAACACACTTTCTTCGGTCCAATATTCCTGGTACTCGAAGTAGAAGCTGAATTATAACAATAAGGCCAAACTCAAACTCCTTGACCTTAAGTTTCTTGGCAATTTGATGTGGAGCATACCAAAACAACTCCAAAATGGGCCTCTCACTTGGGCCCCATGCGACTTCCTTGTCGCAAGGCATTGAACTCGTTGAGCTGATGCTCAACGAATTCCTCAGAAAGATACCTCTCCTGGAACTATCCCTCGAATAGTTCCAATGACATGTCGTCGATGACCATGTTCAAAAGTGGCAGGAGTGTCTTCTGCCATAGAAGAGTGCTCCCCTTTAGTCGAAGGACCACCATGAAGACCTTCATGTTGGAGGTCATAATCGCAAAGCGTGAAGCACAACTCCTTTCTCTACAACCGTGCCTCGAAGACATAACCATCCGCGACACATGTGGGCTCGAGAACTAAACTCTCTCGATTTCTCGATGGATTTTATGACACTAGCTAGGGCGCATTGTGGACGCTCAGGGGTACATGTGCCTCGGCCTCATCTCAGTACCGATGGTGAATCAAGGCCCTTGACATTACTTGGGAGGGACTTGTAAGACCATCATCATCCCTTACTACAAGCGAATCCAACCCAAGGACTTGTTCTTCCCCTTAGGGGTTCAACTCCAAGGGTGAAGGAACTTCTGGAGGCATCGTACCCCCTTCCATGGCACCACGTTGCGAACCTCTGAGGCATCCTCTAAATGAGATCACCACAAGAACACCTTAAGGTTTTTAATTAATGCAACGGTTGATTCTCATGAGTTTACTACAGTGGAAAGCCTAGCGATGCATAGTCGCAGGTTTGAACCTGCTCTGATACCATATGTAATGACCCTCATCGTTACGACTACAAGCGAAGCAAAAGGTGCAATTTTTTTTTTGTTTTTGGGCAGGAAGGCAAAGACAACAAAAGTTGAACCACACCATTAACGATGAATGCAAGCACACATTTCAGGCAAAAAAACACTATGACTCCATGCACTTGCACTAGAGAAACTAATCGAAACATGTGTAGAACAACCAAGAGAAACGACTAACCTCCCAACGCAAGAAAGGCCATGCCTACAAACTAAGGGACAACATTCCCCCTCCTGACACCACGACCCTAGACGACCAATGACTAGAAGCTTGAGGAACACAAACCAAACGCATGAAGGCGCTCACCCATGTGCCAAAAGAAAACTTACAACACTCAACAACACTCACATGAAAGGCACCGACTCCGTCCAAGTTATCATTCGCCGCTATCCAATAGGGCGTGCCATGATCCCCTCATCAGGAATCATGTCATCCCCAGGAGATAGGCACATCAATAACCTTGGCGCAACATAGCCTAACAGAACCAAGGACTCACGAAAGCCAACACACTAGGAGGCAAAATGACTGACAAGAAGACTATGCCCACACCCCAAACAACCGGTCGACATGACACAAGATAACCCTCAAATTCAATGCGCGAAGGACCGAAGGGTTCTTGTTTCCTACAAGGCAACCTGAGGTGTAACAACAAGGCACCGACTCTAGCCAAGTTATCATTCTCCGATATCCAATAGGGCGTGCCATGATCCCCTCATCAGGAATCATGTCATCCCCAGAAGATAGACGTGTCAATAACCTTGGCACAACATAGCCTAACAGAACCAAGGACTCATGAAATCCAGTGCACTAGGAGGCAAAACAACTGACAAGAAGACTACGCCCACACCCCAAGCAACCAGTCGACATGACGCAAGATAACCCTCGAATTCATTGTGTGAAGGACCGAAGGGTTCTTGTTTCCTACAAGGCAACCTGAGGTGTAACAACAAGACCAACCACCACTTCCAACTCGACATAAGGTGCAAGGCACTTAACTACCAAATAACTAAAGGCTATTAAAGGTTTTAGTTGATACGTCTACTAAACTCTCGTCCATTAATCTTGCGCAAGAAAAGACTAATACACCAATAAATCATGATGTCTAACACATCCTGTTATCAGTTAAGCAAGATGTCTAAGGGCGAAGGAGTGAGCCTTTATCAAGTTACTATTTTCATCAAGTTATCATAAAAGTGGATAAAAAAAAGCATTCAACCAAATCAAAAAGTTGTCAGCGAAATACATTGATCAATAAGAATAGGTGAACTACTTAACATTTTTTAAAGGTGATCTAGGTTGCGTGTAAAAATGACATTGAAGTCTAATTACCCAGCCTATCTTTCAACCAGTTTAATGTTGAAAAGTTACTGTCGATGTTTAAAATGTTACACTCTACAATTTAACCAGACTATTATACACGTGTCTATAATTTAACATGTTAACATATTTGACATGACTGTATAAATTATTAATCAATACTTTATATACAAGTTATAATTGTTGTCCAAATAAGTTCTCTCAGAAAAATATGTTGGACAACTAATGGCATTCATAAAAACACAAGAGCTGGCTGACTAAACACTTAATAAACTCGCTATTAAAAATCATGATTTATGTTCATGCCACAAATTGCTACCCAAAAAATAATCAATGCTACCTCTTACCAATTCGCTACCCAAGGTTATACCTATTCTCAACACGCAAATGTACATATAATCCAGCTATGTGATTCAACAGGCGTCTCATTACATGAAAAGGAGGAATTAAAACCAATGGTGGACATAACTAAATTCGAGCCAACTGTACATGAAATATCACAGTTAAAAGTGTGTAACGACTGTCAAATAATTGAGGCGTTGTCTGATAGAAAAAACGCAATCTGGTTGCAGTTAAAATACTCGTTGTCCATCAAGTCTTTGATGTCCTTTAAATATAGAACTGGGACTATACATTACTGCAATAATTAAACCATCCTAACTTGCTACCGTAATATTAGCCACTAGACTTTACAATACATTAATCGCCAAATTTTTTTAATTTGTTGGTATGATGGTATGGCAGGGTATTAATGCCAAGAGAAATTGCAGTAAGAGAGAATGCAGAGAATCATCGTGCAGACACCAAAAGGATGATGCCCAGGCACAAACAGGAAAACGACCAGGCACAAAGTCACTCGGTTAACACAATCGTGGTCAATAACAGGGTGCATTCACAAACACCTGAAGACTCAATCTCAGTCAATGGATGGGTAAAAACACAGACACACAGTCCTTAGAGCAGAGTCTTTACTATAAGAATGAATTAGTTATACCATTTCACAGTCAAATACAGGTAAAAGAAGCTCGCGTTCAAGGCACGGTTTTTGCTGTAAATCTAGACATGACTTTATTGTCCTTCCATTGAAGAATAAAAATGCAGTCCAGACAAATTAAAAGAGACAACATTCAAGATAGAAACATAGTAAAAGGGTGTAAATCACAATCAAATAAAGATAAATTAGCATACTAAAACATGGGTAAGTTTGCAGGGTAACATTCACCAGTAAAAAGTAATAAATTGCAGGGAAGGACGCAGACCAAAGGTGTAAAAAAGTAAGGTAATTTCGCATTCAATTAAATTAAAATGCTGAGTTAAAATTGTAGGAGACGCGGAGTAAAAACGTAGAATTACTCAACACCAGAAGGCACAATGACCATCGATCAACCAAGAACAATCAACAGGGGTAGAAGACTGGGTAGAAACATTATTCTCCCATCATCCTCGCATAGAAATGCAGGGCATTAGGATCTATAGGTCTATTAACACCGAAGTGATGACCATCAATCCGGCTTCTAGCCGACAGCCCAAGCGAGGACTGATGAGCTAGGGACGAGAGAGAAGTATGGAGCGCAACTCAATCACAAAGCCAATAAAACCATAGAACAATCATGACATGTAGGGATCGAAATCCAAGGATATCAATCAACAACGAGCTTAAGGCTAAGGGAAAAATTAAGTTATCAGTTAAAAATGCTAAGTCGACATTCCTTACCCAATTAAAAATACAAAATTGAAAGCGTGAGGTATAATAAGAATCTACCATGCAGTATCAAGTAAACGTACCATAGCCCAAGTCATCCACGCTGAGTCGTTGTCCCGCGTGCTCCATGCAACTTCTGCTTGCCGACCGACGAGACTTCACTGGTACCTCCCAGCCAACACTAGGGGTACTCTTTTTCCCCCTTAGCCCCCCGAGCCGCAAAGGGGCCATGCACACTAAACCAAAGATCAACTCGCCTCATAAGGCTGAGCTACCACTCCTCACCGAGATGGGTATCCCAACTCCCACAAGCTAAGTCAGTCAAATCTAAAATTTTGCAGCGTAACATTACGCATAACTGAGGAGATCCATCATCCTTCTCCTCCCTCCATTATATAGAGTTTCAAAGTCCTTTACTTTCCCAAATTCCCATTTAATTTATTTTTCAACAATTTAATTCATAAAATCCTCCCCGTACATGTGTGACCCATCCCCTTCATTGCACCATAAATTAATTTCATTAATTAATTAATTACTCCTATTTCCCTCACCCACCTAAAAGCACTCCTAGAATCGCTCCTAGGTGTCCCCATATTTCCTTACAAGTTTTAATGACTTTCCCCCTTACTAATTTACTAGTTGAGTTTAATTTAGAAAGTTCTTAAATGCTAGATACTTTACTAAGTTAGACTTTCTGTTTTTTTCCTTGGGTTTCCCCTTTCTTTTTATGTTTCCCACTTTTTCCTAGTTTCCTAATTCTTTTAAATTTCTCTCTTTCCCTTTTCATTTAAAACTCAAATTGGCAGGTGTAGAAAATTAACTTTTTCCCTTTTTCCTTTTTAATTAATAAATTTTTATTAGCATAAGTGACAAAACAATTATTTCCCCTTTTTTAAATTTTATCCCCCAAAAGATTTTTATAAATTAAATGAATTACTTACCGCTTCTCATCACATGATTAACCACGATTATCATTATTATTTATTTATTTTTATTTTTATTTTTATATAAAAGGATAAAAATTATTTTATCACAAGTATCACTTAGACCTAGACTTTATTTTCCTAGGCTGGGCAACATTTTATTAAGGGAAATGTTTTAAATCTCTCTTATCATGTCATTCGTCCTAAGGCCATCTAGTTTTATCCATTTATTAATTAACAACGCGATGTTCCCTTCAGGATGCACTAGGTGCTCCAAGGGTGCCACTCGCCTCAACCTGTTTTCCTTGCACGACGTGTCCTTCAGAACGCACTACATGCTCCAAGGGTCCCACTCGCCTCTTTCCATTTTTCTTACGCGACGTGCCTTTCAGGACACACTACATGCTCCAAGGGTGCCACTTGCCTCTTGACTGACTTACTAGACATAAAAAACCGTTGGAGTCAATACTCTGCCAGGTGATCTTGTGGGAGACTAAGCGCCTCTAAGGAATAAGGCCCCTGCATTATTGCGTGCCCCTTAGAATCTTCGTGAGCGACTGTCTCAGTCGACCCTCATGGCATCGTGGGTCTTCTCTAACTAAGTAATCATTAACCTACTATTCGAGCCACGACGAGAGTGCTAGTAGGTTGTGGTAGGGCTGTTGTCCACACCCCCCCTCAATGTCTCTAGGATTCATGCGTGACCCCTCTACTCCACATGTGAGTCTGGTTGGCAAGCTATCGTCAGCCTGCATCATCAACAAATCATGTCAAAAATATATCCATAATCATATAATCTAATTAGATGCACAAATGTCATATATACAACAATCAAACCCCAATAGTCCACTCCCTGACTTGAACCAGAGTCCAAGGGGTTCCATCAATGCCTCTGCATCCTTGAGTTCCAAAATCCTGCACACTCAGGAAAACCGAGTCAATAACACATGTCTATGTCAATGCAACAAAATAACATGTCATCAATTCATAACGCCTCATAATCATAATCAACGGCCAAAAGTATAATAATTGGATCACTTGCAAGCAAGTGTCCTCTTAAATAAGTTTGCTCATTGCGCGCAAGAGCGAGATGTTACATCATGCATCCTCCAATTCAAATTTGGACTTGGAAATATCCTGTAAGAATCTGCCTACAGCTTGTGCAGGTCATCATGCATCATCCAGTTAAAAGTTGGACTCGGAAAGCTCATGTAGGAATCTGCGTACATTGTATAGGCAAGACTGTTTGGATTTTCAAGACTGTCTCGGTAGTCTTTATAGGTTTTAAGGGCTGTAAATAAAGGGCTTCTAGGTTGTAGGTTAGGGGTTTGGGGTTTGGGAACATATTGTATAGTTATGTGGGTGGTCAAGCCCAAGTTTCATTTTTGAAACCGGGCTCTGATACCATATGTAAGGTCTACCTATTTTAGGAATCAAAATAAATAAATATTTTCTATAATCTCCTACTGAAATGACTGAAATTTAGTTTAGAATTTATTTCATGATTTTCTTATACCATGAATAAAAAACAACAACATAATAATGATAACAACATAATAAAAACAACAAAAACAATATAAAAACAACATAGTGATAACAAACCAATTGGTAAAATACATACCTCAACCTGCAGGTTGGTTGATTCAACCCCTGGTTCACTTGTTCTTGTGCTTTCTCAAAATGCCCAACTGAACATTAACCTCCCAACCAACTACGAACAACCTCTCTAAATCCCTAGCTCCAAGAATCATTGTGGTTTCCTGGCCCCCGAGCCCAAAGTTCCCAGCAATAACAACGCCCTGTGAGAGTTCCTCAAAACAATTGTTCTTCCAATTTCCTCCTTCTTCCCTATCTCCTTTAGAATTTCTTCCTCCTCCTTCCTCTCCTCTTGCAGAATTTTCTAAAACAAAAATAAGACTCTTCTCCAAGTCCCCTCGCCTCTTCCTTATCCTCTCCTCTCCTTCAATTCCCCAACTACCTTATTCCCCTCATTGATTTCCCCAATAGCCTTATCCCTTCATTAATTACTTCACCCACCTTTTAATAATAAAATTAAAAAAAGACTTATTGATTTTATTTTAATAATTAATTAAATTTAAATTAACAATGAAAATTAAATAATCAATTTCGGTTGTTACACTTTTCAACATTTGAAATTATGACTTTGCATGTTTCAAGTCGTGGCTTGCCAATTGGATGCACCAGATACACGCATGATCTAATTTGAGTAATTAAAATTGTGCATAAAATCTAGTAATCATTAATGAAAATGACAAACTCGAAGATATAACAGTTTTCACGATATTCGCATGATATCAGGCTTGTTGTCATGATCATAGGGTATCAAACGCGTTTGAAAATTGATTTTTCATGTGCTATCAGAATAGCCCTATTCTAGTAGTGGTAGTGACTCTGTTTTGCATTTGATACCTAGAAAAATTGCCTTGATTTTCCATTAGAAAAAGATCATAATGATGTGATATGTCCTTCTTCATGTGAAATCTCAAACTATCTTAAAGAATTAAATGAAAATTAAATTAAGAAGGCAAATCACTCCCACAAAGGATATAAAGTATGAAAAGGTACAATGAAACAAAGGCTCAAGACATATTTTAATAACATAGGCTGAAATTTTAAGGATAGAGAGGTGGTAATAGGATTAGGGACTAACATGGGGCAAGGTTCTAAAATGCATGGAACTTCAATTGTGCAAAACTCCGGGTACCCTTGAAAATCTAAGCATATTCAACAACATTATTTTTATTGAAAACATGTGTTTGTTTTGTACAAGTTTAGTCTATTCAATAATGGAGGAGTCTATTCATGTAGCAATCTCCCCTCCCCAATTGGAATCAAACATCCTAACAATTTAAATTTCTGGCTAATCTACAACACCTAGTTTGTTTAAAATGGGAAAAAACCCTTGGGGACAAGGTTTTGAAATGCATGGAACTTCAATCATGCAAAACTTAGGATACCCGTGAAAATATGGTGGGATTTAACTCCATATTTTGCTTGAATAATGGGCTTGTTTGCTACAAGTTTAGCCTATTTTGTCTATTCATGTTTGATGACCTAACAATTTTGTGTATTCTTCCATCCCTTATCATAGTTTGATGACCTAACAATTTAAATTTTCGTCTGATTCAAAATTTTGATTGATTTTCTAAGCATTTGGGTCATTGTAAAATGGGGAAACACCATTGTGGGCAAGGTTTTGAAATGCATGGAGCTTCGATCTTACGAAACTTAGGCTACCCTTGATATTCAACCATTTTTTGGCCTAAAAAGTGGGTTTATTTTCTACAAGTTTAGAAGTTCGATCAAGTGAAACTCATGCTACCCATAGGCCAATAATGGGGCTAAATCCAACTAGATTTTCAAGGGTAGATAGAATTTTACACAATGGAAGTTCCATGCATTTCATATTGTTGACCACAAGGGTTTTGCCCCATTTTAAACCAACCTAAATCTCAAGAAATTGATCAAAGTTTTGGATTGGCTAAAAATTGAAATTGTTAGATGCCAAATTCCTAGAAGAGATGGAAGAATGCCACAAGAATATATTACCCCTTGCTTAGAGTATGTTAAACTTGTAGCAAACATACTCACTTTTCCGTGGAAAAATGAAACTTAATTCAACTAGATTTTCACTTAACTTGAATTTTCCACAATCAAAATTCCATGCATTTCAAAATCTTACCTGAGTTCTCTCCTATTTTAAACCAACCCAAATACTAAAAAATCAATAAATTTAAATTATTAAATTATGAATGAAAACATAATACTACATTGCAACTTAATAATCCACTCCCCAAAAAGCTCGACAAATTCAACCCCATTTTTTACTACAATTTTAACCTAATCGCTACAAGTTTAGCCTATTCCTTTCGAAATCAATGTCACGGGTGAACCTTTAAAATACACGGCTATACAAGTGAGAGCCATAAAGTCAACCAAGTTATAATTAAGATCAGTGGGTGCAGCGTGTACTCGGCCAGATCTCTTAAGTCTCTATCTGCTTGCAGGCTCCGCGTTATATCTTGGTGGGAAATTATAGCTTGTCTGTATCTTTAATTTTAGCTTGCAGGCTCCGCGTTATATCTTGGTGGGAAATTAAATGAAATGTGAATAAAAGAAGGTTATCACCGTCGATATAATCATTAGTTAATCCATTCGTTATTGCTATAAAAGGGGGTTCACTGCGACGTATCAGTAGAGGCCTCTTACTCTTCTGGTGGCAATCTGTTCACTGCTCATCACCGAGTTGTGGGCAATCTGTGCACTACTCATCATCGAGTTGAGAAGAAGGAGGAGCTTGGATCGAATATGTCAGTCGTGATGAAGATGAAGATGAATAGAGTGCTTCTTATCGTTCTGGGAGTGTTAGCGGCGGCTTCTACTTGTCATGTAAATGCAACTAGAAATTTAAAGAGTGGAGTACATGACAGTCCATATAAACCCTACAACTTCATCGGAAGCGGAGGAGGAGGGGGACTTGGTGGCGGTGGAGGCTTGGGCGGAGGAGCTGGTGGTGGCGCGGGAGGAGGCTTGGGCGGAGGAGCTGGTGGTGGCGCGGGAGGAGGCTTGGGCGGAGGTGCTGGAGGTGGCGCGGGAGGAGGCTTAGGCGTTGGTGGTGGAGCTGGAGGTGGTTTCGGTGTAGGTGCTGCTGGTGGTGGAGGGTTTGGTGGCGGTGGAGGGTTTGGCGGCGGAGTTGGTGGTGGTGCGGGAGGGGGCGCAGGCGCTGGATTCGGCGGAGGGGCAGGAGCTGGTGGTGGATTTCGTGGAGGCGCTGGTGGCGGAGGAGGAAGGTGGATTTCGTGGAGGCGCTGGTGGCGGAGGAGGAATAGGGGTGGCATGTGATCTGTTTTACATCTTTTTGACAGCACAGAAGAATGACTTTTTAAATTGCATTTTTGAATCTATAAATGAATTCAGCTTGTTGAAAAAATTCCCCAACATTTTTATTTTACAAATTTAGCCCCTTAACCCTTCAAATTTGCAAATCCAACTATTCCTCAATATATTTTTGACACAATCAAATGAAAAAAGTCCAAAAAAACAACTAAAAAATAAAACTTTTAAACTAAACTAATAAGTTCTAATAACGTTGTAATTATACATATCTTATAAAAAAAATTAATAACTTTTTAAAAAGCATTGTAATTAGGAAGACTTTAATGATTAAAGTGTATTTAATTAATTACAATGCTTTTTAAAAAGTTATTAATTTTTTTAAAATAAATTAATACGTTCTAATAAATAACGTTGTAATTATACATAACTTATAAAAAAATTTAATAACTTTTTAAAAAGCATTGTAATTAGGAAGACTTTAATGATTAATATGTATTTAATTAATTACCATGCTTTTAAAAAAGTTATTAATTTTTTTTTTTATATAAGTTATGTATAATTAATTTAAAGTATTTTATTATTTTTGCAAAATCATTAGAAAAAAAAAAAAAAAAAAACCTAACACATCTAATGTATAATCTAAATACAATGTAGTAATAATCATATCAAACGCCATCACACAACTTATAAAAAGCTGTTTACATTGTTATTTCTTTGGTCACGAATTATTTTTTGACGAACTACGTGGAGGGGAAAATGGTGATAAAATTCAAAGTTCATCTAATTACCATGGAATTGGGAACAATACCTCCAATATGGGCAGAAATATCCAACTCCTCGAAGCGGTTCTCAATCTCTGGTAAGATAATGCCAACCCTGATCAATACCACAAAATGTCCGTCATTCAGGTCAGATAAATTAGACCTGGGTATAAACTAACTCAGAGAAATTAGACCTGGGTATAAATTAGACCTGGGCATAATATTCTAAATGAAAAGTAGGCGGAAGTAGAGGATGGAGTCAAAATCTAAACCCTTGGAGTCTTTGATGAAGCTTTTGCAGAAACTGTTCATTGATCTTGTTCTGTCATTCCGACAAGTCTCTGGAATATTTGTGACGTTGACCTGCTGCAAGTGACTCTGAGTGTGAGTAGATCCAGCTGCTGCAACAGCAACGTCATTGAGAATCGAATTTCTGACACATATGCCACGCTCGTATGTGGGCAGCCTCTCTATTGCTGCTGCTTGAGCTGCCCGAATGCAAACTGCTGGCTGCCATTATTTACATTCTTTGAATATGAGAGTGTAGATGATGATAAGCGCGCTGTCGAGTGGATTAGCGGTGCAGATGAATGCCTGGCTTTTGACGTTCTGTATAACGTTTTCTCATTTCAAGACGTATCTGATATTTGATCTCAAATTGGACGAGAGGGGTGGAATTTATCAGACAGTCATAATTCTCGAGCTGTTTGCTCGTCATTATTTTTGACAATGAAGCTGTTGGGTTGTTTACAAGTCGAGCTGTTTGCCCGTCATAAGTTTTTGACAGTGAAGCTGTTGGATTGTTTACAAGTGTAAGCAGGGAATTGATATTGGGTTATTTGCCGTCCTTGGATCAGGCCTGGAATTTGACGGGCTGTAGCCCGTTTTTTACCTCTCAGCCCGTATTTGACAGTGGCATGAGAATTGTCTACCTGTCGTAACTGCCTTCAATGCCCTCAAAATATCTAGTAGGTATACGGGCTAAGTAGTAGGGCTAGGTAGTAGGCACGACGTGGAAGGCTGCAGACTCGTCACTTGGAAGTTGGAGGCTGGAGCGACTTGAAGGCTAGGACGTGTAATATTTCATAGGATGCCAGGACAACTTGAATACACACCCACTATTTTTTTTTTCCACAGACATGCGGCATGCCCAGTGAACATAGCTTTGATGATTGACCATCAGGCCTCGAATTTGATGGGCTGTAGCCCATTTTTTACCTCTCAGCCCATATTTGACAGTGGGCAATAAAATTTACACGTCATCACTGACTGGCATGAGAATTGTCTACCTGTCAGTTTCACGTGTAACTACCTCCAATGCCCGTCAAAATCTCTAGTAGGTATATGGGCTAAGTAGTAGGGCTAGGTAGTAGGCACAACGTGGAAGGCTGCAGACTCGTCACTTGGAAGTTGGAGGCTGGAGCGACTTGAAGGCTAGGACGTGTATTATTTCATAGGATGCCGGGACAACTTGAATACACACCCACTGTTTTTTTTTTCCACAGACATGCGGCATGCCCAGTGAACATAGCTTTGATGATTGACCATCAGGCCTCGAATTTGATGGGTTGTAGCCCATTTTTTACCTCTCAGCCCATATTTGATAGTGGGCAATAAAATTTACACTTCATCACTGACTGGCATGAGAATTGTCTACCTGTCAGTTTCACGTGTAACTGCCTCCAATGCCCGTCAACATCTCTAGTAGGTATATGGGCTAAGTAGTAGGGCTAGGTAGTAGGCACGACATGGAAGGCTGTAGACTCGTCACTTGGAAGTTGGAGGCTGGAGCGACTTGAAGGCTAGGACGTGTATTATTTCATAGGATGCCGGGACAACTTGAATACACACCCACTGTTTTTTTTTTCCACAGACATGCGGCATGCCCAGTGAACATAGCTTTGATGATTGACCATCTTTTCGAAAGCTTTCCAGGGTTTCGAACCCACGATCCCCGCATATTCAAGTACATTAATTTCCCCGGATCTCTAGGGTACAAGTAAATCACTGCCAGCTTGGACGACATGGAACAAATTTGTTGGACTTCGTAAAAATTTGAAAAGGGTGCGTGAACTGTATGAGTGGTGTTTGCGTTTGCAGCAATCTATTGGTTGCTGCTAATTTCGCATTTCGCTGCTGGCATGACATTATAAATCACTCTTTGTTTGTTCCATTGCCCACTATTTTATAGAATGGCACGCTGATGATAGCTGGAAATTGGAATAGATGTACTGTTTTATAGAATGAGACAGTTTCGCTTGCATACATTTACTACTTTCCAGGACAGGCTCACCGCTCACTGTTCATAGATTGAATACGTGTTTTGTTTGAACCGTCGAAGCAGTTGTATGAAATAAATTAATCAGCTACCCGCGCTTGCGTGTCACCACAATAAACATTAATCCATAAATTATGATCAGACTACTACCTACAGGCTACTACCTAGTCTCCTGTTTAATTCATTATTGAAAATTTTGCTCTAGATCTGTCTTCGTTGTTCGGAGGCTGGAGCAGTGGAGCCTGGAGCATTCGAACTCCTCCTCGAACCAACATGCTGCTCTGCCCCGTAGAAGGCCTGCTTTCCCGCTTTCCTGCTTTCTTTTCTGCTGTTGTCGCGTCTATGGTGAAGTTGTGAACGTTTTATGGGTTTATGGTTTGTTGGGGGCTTTCCTGCTTTCCTGCCGCTGCCGCGTCTATGGTGAAGTTGTGAACGTTTTATGGGTTTATAGTTTGTTGGGGGCGGTCGCTGAGGGAAACCCGGTGAAAGAAATTTCAGGCCTGCTCGGCGAATCGTATCCAGCGGACTGACAACACTGGTAAGTTTTCAAATGTCTTGTTCAATCTTTTTTCCGATGTTTAGGCCACTGTCATCTTATTTATGTAACTCCAGGCCGGATCAACCAGTTTGATTCTTATGTGCACAATTTTTGTATAAAAATGAGGATCCTCAGAGTTGCAGGTAGTTAATAGAAATAGGCCTCCAATAAACACCTTCTTGTTCAAATCTTCTGGTACGCGCTGCTTGCAAAACAGTGACTCATAAAATAACTAGAATAACATTATTGAAAATCATTTGAAGGAATAATCATGAGCAAACAATATTTTGTTATTCATTGGAATAATCTTCACCTTATTAGACCTCCCGCTTGTTTGTAAAACACTCCCTTGTTTTACGTCTGCAGGTAGCATCTTGACTCGTCTTAATTCTCCTTCCCCGTGTGCATAATAGCATTTATCCCCCCTCACGCAACCTCCAAGCGATTCGTAGTATCTGCAAATATCTGTCTTGGTGTATATGGGCACATTTACACTGATAGGTACCAAACAACTGTTGTTGGTCAAAACTTCTCAAGCAATTTAGGTTGGCACGAACC
>JZKD02S1150176.1:428809-441404 GCA_000966675.3 Picea glauca
ATCATATAACTATTAATTTAAACAACTAAATTTTATATTTATGTTAAAATTTATTATATTTTTATTATTTTTACTATATTTACATGTTTCCCTATCACCCAACAAACTCCAATACACAATAACCCTATCCTTATTCCTATACCTTATATCAACAAATTCCAATACACAATAAAGCTATCATTATTCCAATACCTTATATATATATATTTCTTTCTATATTTAGCACCATTTGTTATATAACTTTACACCCAAAACCCCATATAGTGAGTAAAATCGTTTTATAAAGCTATTACACACTTTTAAATTTGATATATATATATATATATATATATATATATATATATAATCATTCATATTATTTTCTTGTTCTATTATAATATAAAATATTATTTAATTATCTATTTTTTTTAAAACTAAATAATCAAGTTATATATATATTTATAATTTGAATAAAATAATAAATTAAATAAAATAAAAAAAATCTAACCCTAAATGTGAAGTGGAGGGTGGTTAATGTGGGTTCTTGCATGAGACCCATGTGCCCCGCTCTTCCATTTCCTCATCTCCCAAAACCTTACCCCTTACTCAAGCGCTCTTCCATTTTGCCTATGCATCCCCCCTACCCTCTCATCTAATTTTGCTTCGCAGGCCAAGGATGCATGACGCATGGACCTATGCCCTGTGGTCTCTTCTCCTCATGGTTTTGCACTGGTGGTGGCTCCTTCCTTGTGACCTGCGCTTGGTCTTGAGCTCAAGCTTTGGCGCAATGGCAGCTACCAAAGCACAGAGGGATAGCAGGCTAGGTAGGAGGTGGGCGCACAACGCAAGAAGAAACGCCCTTCATGGGCTCTCTTCCTCACGCTTGCGCTTGGTCTGTCCCTTGTGACATTCGATGATTGATTTTGGTTTGTGGCTTGTGGCTCGGACTTATATGTTGTGCTTGGATTTGTGACTTGGCATTTGATCCCAACAATATTGTTTGTCTCATGAGCTTGTAGGGGTTCTTGGACTCGGGGGTTTGCATGATAGCTATGGTGCTTTGGGTTTTGACATATTCAGTCTCGGCTGCTCAGTTCATGAATCGTTAGTGAACTCTCAACAAGAATATGGTCTTAATATCTCTATTAGGCGTTGATTTCAAGATGTTACTCCATAGTTCATCTACTCTTGCGTTGAATTCTCTCATTGGGATTCAACCAAAATCAAATTGAATTCATGGAGATCTGTTCAGTTTACCTAATTTCTTGTTGCGGGCAATGGCGATGGAAAGTGGGTTCATCATAATTTATAGCCTAGATTCATAAGGACTACGTCATGAGCTGATTTACATAACCCATTACCATATAATGGTAGTCCAAGTGGGTTGGGGTTAAGGAGGGGGTCTAGTTCTTTGGACCTCTGTAGAATTTTTTCTGCATAACGTTTTTTGAGTAATGACTTGCTGGACGAGAATCTGGAAGGGGAATTTGAGGATTTTGATACCCAAATTTCAATTGGATTTCAGAGTGTTGGAGACCCACATGAAGAATCTATGGAAAACATCATGGTAGCCATTGAAATACATGGAGGTGAGGGACTATATGTCTCTGGAATGAGGATATGTGAAGGCACTGGAGTAGTTTTGGTCGACAATAGGGTTGTTGTTGGATCTAAAAATGAGACGAGTTTTGTAAATGGAGGATTTGTGGGTGAATATGGAGGTGGGTTCTATGGTAGGGGAGGGTATGGAGGGAGAGGATGTGGGTTTGGATCATATTCAAATAACACAGATGCTTATTATAAGAAAATCCTACAGGAAGATCCTGGAAACCCACTTCTATTGGTGAATTATGGGAGGTTCTTGCAGCAGGTCGTGATTGTGCCTGTAGACTGTAGGAAAGATTGTTTTCATTATTTATGGAAAATCAATTTCTCCTTAAGTTTGTTGAAATTTGCGTTGGCTTTAGGTATTATTGGTCTACATTTTTTGTTAAGAAACACACATGCCTCTGAACAAAGCTTGGGATAAGTTTTGTCTCGAAACATGGCATTTTGAGATTTGTGACACAAAATGAACTAAATTGTATATGCATCACAAAGTTCGTTATTTGTTTGTTTTGGGTTTTTTTCATCTATGTTATGGGTTGTTTTCATCTATGTTAGTAAACAAAGCATATATCTTCGAACATAATAAACATATGATAAATTTGCAAGCTGAAATTAATTAGCAAAAGGAGACATACATAGAGATAAGAAATTAAATCAACAAAAGGAATCATGCATGGAGATAAGAAATTAACCAACAAAAGAGAAACATGCATTCAGATAAGAACAAAGGGATGTGGGGAGAAAAATTTAAGATCGAGAAAAATTATAGTATAGCAATTCTACCCATGGCAGGTACAAAGGATCAAACAACTCACAGGAGGCATCTGAGCTTTGGTTTAATTTAATAGCATTGAGTTGTTGTTACATAACTATGCATCTTATTAATCACTAATTACCATGATCAATAGTTAAGGTAGTGCCTCATTACTATTACTAGATGGAGTTTTGTAATAGGTTTTTTAAGGCCCATATATTGCATCTTTTTTTACTGCATACCATCTATCAATATTATATGTCCAGACACATTGTTTATAGAATATATATTCTAATATACAAAATTCTCAACATTGTTGGTTTCGTGTCTATTTAGGTCCAGCATGATCTCAAAAAATACTGAGGAATATTATGGAAGGGCCATGCTAGCTAGTCTGGGTGATGCAGATATCCTCTCTCTTTATGCCAATCTGACATGGGATGTTCACAAAGATGCACCTCATGCAAAATCCTACTTTGACCAAGCTATTTGTAATATCCCCCGGTAGTGCCCAAGTTTTATTTATGAATTGTAAACATGTTTTGTAGGCTGGTGAACCAAGTGTATATAAGCTAGTGGGCTTATGTGTTTATTAGGTCAGAGAGCCTAGATAATTAAGGCCATGAACTTGATTTTGTATATGTAATCATGCAAATCATTAATAAAATATAAAACATTGTTGTGTGTAGTTCGAACACAAAGAAAGAATGATGGGGGACTAAGATTCCACAAGGTTGGGTAAGGGAGGAGGCTAAGTGTTTGGGCCTAGGGGGTAAGTTAAGGGGGGGCTAAGCTAGGGGGATAATATTTTATTATTATTCCTAAAGACTAAGGTGGACAATTGATGAATGTTTTCCTAAGTTCCTGGAAAAGGGATGTATGCTAAGTGGAGTGCATGCAGCTCCAAGAAGACAAGTGACGACCTAGGCACATGCAGTTAAAGTGAATGATTTGAGTCGGGTTGGGGGTTCGTCTGAGCCATTCAGCGATCCGCTATATGAACCCATGATTTCGTCATCGCCCTCTCCGTCTTGTTTGCTTCCCATGCCTTCTAAATCAAGGGAAACTCGTAGACTGATCTACACCTCCAGAGAAGTCCGAGCACCCGTACTCGTTTGAGCGTGTTGTATGATAATTGTTGGTTATTGAAGCCACACAATTCCTTGACTGAGTGTTTCTTGTTGAGAAGTCGATGCATCATGTAATCACATGAGATTTTCTATGTCTAGTGCTTGACGCAGTCTGAATCCAAAACAAGGATGATCGACCTCTGCATTGTTTCCTGGTCACACACCTCTGAAAACCCAGAACCGTGAAGCCGACCTGCATGAGTCGTGTACCCAACCTATCCACTTTTGCAAAGCTGAGTCCGCACTGAATCATCTTTGGGTTGCTTCCATCATTTTCCTGAGCCATGTTGTGTCTTAGTGCTCGACTATTACCATTTTGGGGTGTCCATAACCATTTTCTTGTTGATGTTGTTGTCATCCGTGACTAAACCGAATGTTGTTACTGTTGTTGTTATTCTTATCTTGCGGTAATTGAGTCAAAATTGTTTGAAGAAGTGGGTTGTCAGGCCCGTGGTTGAAGAGGCAAGTTTTCAGGCCTATGAGCAGCTCTCTCTAGGTGAGAGATTTTGTTGGGAAGTGGTTTTCTCCTAGAGAGAGTCCAGCACCAGCTACAGAGCTTTGAGCATTCTGGTCCGACCTGTTGCTGAAGCCCAAGGCAAGGGAGGTGAAGCATCCAATGGACTATGTGACAGTGAAGGTGTATACTCCTAGGGTGGGATAGGCATGTGGGGAATGAGATTCCATGAGTAGTGGGCGTAAGAAGGCTCCTGGAGAGAATCCTTCCAGTTGCACTGTGCAGTTTCCTGTAACCTCAACCTAGTCTAGGATTCTCTTGCCTTGCGTGGAGCTTAGTCCCAGCTCGGGGGTGACCTACTACTGAGAGTGATGATCAATGTGGTTTATGGTTGGGAGGTTTGTGGAAGGTCTACATGCATTTGGTGGTGTTACTCCATTTGAAAAGATAAGTATTAGTCTGTGCATAATTTATATGTTATGCATGTTTGTGCTATTGATGCTTGAACGTTATCATGTGTTCCTTTACATGTGGATTTATTGTTAATCATGTTTGAATCTGAATGGTAACAATAACTATGTGTTATGTGTTTTACTTTGATTAAAATGCATGTTATATATGTGTGTGTGTGTGTGTGTGTGTGTGTGTGAATATTCCGCAGTGGTAGCATTACCTAGTCTCTGTGGAGGGTCGGGGATGCTATAAATTGGTATCAGAGCATGGTTTCAACACTGAGCCTGGATGGGCTATGTTAGTGGTAGTTGAAGCAAAATTTTCAGAAAAGAATTATTATCAGAATGGACAAAATTCAAGTTCATAGCCAAGGTTTTAACGCCGAACCTGGATGGGTCGGATAAGTGGTCTTTGGACCCAAAGTTTTAGGTGGAAATTGTGTCTGGAGGAACCAATTTTGGACCTCTGAAATGTTCCTGAGTGCCAAGATGTTACCTTGGACGTGTTAGGAAGCTCATGAAGAGTAGTGGTATCATAAAACCATGACATAAGTGGTGTTGGACTGCAGAGTAATGTGTGAACTGGTGAAGTAATGAATATGTTTCAATCGTTTCTCTCATGTGAGTTGTGAGTACAAGAAGTGCATTGACAGAGGTGAGTTAACCTGATAGAATCTCAGGAGAGATACCACTGAACCTTCATTGGTAGAAGTGCAAGGAGTGCACGGGAAGAACTCTATGTTGATTTTAGAGAGAGATAGAGTCACTGAGAACTCTGTAGGGAACTTCCAAGCGGGCATCGAGCGAGTTAAAGTGTGCACAGAGAGAACTCTTTGTTGAGTTCAGGGAGAAGAGTATCAGAGGAAGATACTCACAGAGATGTTTAACACTCTGTAGAAAATGCTCAACAATGTGTGCTTTGAGCAGAAGGTTGCCAGGAGGGCACGAAGTTTTCCTTTGAAAGGAAACAGAAGGGCCGAGACCCTTAGGAGACTGAGTAAATCGAAAATCTCAGAAGACATAATGCGAGGAGTGCGTAAGAGTTAGACTTATTCCAAGTCCCAAAGCTCAGGAGGGATAGCGTTAGCAGAGACACAGCCAAGACCCAAGATAGTCGGGTTCGCATGATAAAGTTCAAAGGTCGAAACCTTTGAATATCCACAAACTCTTCCAAGTGAGAAGGAGTCAAAATCTCAGGAGGAGGAGCGACAACAATCGTTAGATATGTTGTGGGGAGGAGCCTAGACCATTAGATCCATGTCCAGGAAATAAAAGCAGAGCATTGAGGAGGAACATATCCCATCCGTTGGATCTGAGTGGGAAGGACCAACAACTGTTGGATCCGAAGGTAAGTGCACGAGACTTAACCCTTGTGTGCGTGGGAGAACTAATTCACCGAAGTCCCAAAGTAATTAGGGACTATCCATTAACATAAGCATTGAATCTAATATGAAATGTGGGTTCTCTACATCACCGGTTGATCTAGCCAAATCTAATTCAATCAATTTTAAATATAAGTCCCCTTTCTTAACACTTATGGTGTCACAATCACCTAACATTTCCCTTAGACATTTAACACTTTTGATCCAACAGGCTTTGAGGTTCTTTGTGCCTATTGGTGAAGGCATGTCTTCCTCTTTTCTCTGTAGCTCACTAACACTTGAGACTTTAGCAACAAAAGTAGAAACAAATCCCTTATAGAATTCCTCATCATTTTCTAGATTGGCTTGAAGGTATTTTCTGACATTTTTTATCTTTGATCCCAAAGAAACAAAATTATTTTTCAATTCCCATGCCTCAAGAATAAGAGACATTATTTTCTTAATATTTTCTCCAACATATCTACTAACAACAGCGATGAGGATCGATGTTACTTTCATTATCAAACTGGATTCTCATGTTCCATCTAAACACTTCCATGGCTACATTGTAGCAATTGGGTTGGAAAATATAGGTGGGGGAATCAAAGCATTTTATAATTCTTTAATTATTTCTTTCATGGTAGCATTTCCATTTTCCATTTCACCAATTGACATCTTTAAGGCTTCACTCATGGATTCATGAATCTATACAATTTTAGACAATGGAACTCCATTAAAGTCGAGTTCCGAGCTAAATTTTTCCTGAACTTTTTTTTTTGCATGAAGTTTTTCAATTATCAATTTATTTGAACCTTTGTCGAACAGGGCACTGTGCAAAGTTAGGGATTCT
The DNA here is from genome assembly GCA_000966675.3 of Picea glauca. Lineage (NCBI taxonomy): Eukaryota > Viridiplantae > Streptophyta > Pinopsida > Pinales > Pinaceae > Picea > Picea glauca. Next base: position 435,398 of record JZKD02S1150176.1, read on the forward strand.
TCCTCAAATAAATTGGTCCCCGTTTATTTATTGTTGTTGCGACTTCTTTTCTCTCTTGAATTCTTTGTTCTTCATCTGGAGATTCGATGTCTTCAATGTTCACATCCAGGTCCATATATTCAAGAGAAATATCATCTTTAAGTGCACTCTCATTTCCTCCTCTATTTTTTTGTCTTTTCCTTTTACTGGTCATTGGGAGTTTATGAGATATTTCCAAACTTCGCTTAGGAGGGTTCTGATCTCCTCTATCATCATAATTTTTCATTGAAGATTACCTTTGTTCTTGGGATGCAGAATGATATGTTTTTTTTGGTAGGCCTCTTTTCTAAGAAGTGTTAGGAGACCTAGTACTTCTCTCATTCACAACTCTTCCCCATTATCTATGTTGATCAATGGTGCTAATAACATTTTCAATATCTTGCTTATTTTCAATCAAAAATGCTTGAGGGTTCTAGTTATCATCTTCTTCTTCTCTGAATAGGAAAGTATTAACAAATGAGAGAATATAACCTACATATGTCATATGTTTCATAAACAGATGGTGAGGGTCAAACACCTTGATTCCATCTTCTTTATTCAAATTGAACTAAAAATTCACCAATATTTGTAGTGTTTTTCAACGTAATTTCTCCAATCTTCCATGGAAGAGGAATGAATTGATTTTTCCTCTTTTCATGAAATAAGTGGGCCCAAAATTTGTACTGCTTGCATACTTCTATAAAAAAACATTTTTTCTGACACATAATACAGAAGATACGAGGGTTTTGCATGAGAAAAAAAAATCCTAATAATGTTGAAATGCTCCATTGCCTCAAAACTCCCTCTCTTATCCAAGAATGGTGCTTCTTCTAAAGACAATCTTGATGTTTTTGGTCCAAAAATAAGTTTTTTGAAAACATAAATAAGTGCATTATGAATTTCATAGAAATGATACATGGTTGTTTGTTTCCATAAGGTGGGGTACCAGATATGAATAGGGTCAATTTTAGAATTGACTTGTTTGGATAAATGTAAGCCTTTGAAAACATGACAGTAAGTAATGAAGAATATTAGGTATCAGGACATGTATAATTTATTATTCTTTCTTAAATTTGATAGTTGAAAAGATAGTTCTCCGAAGACAATTTTTTCCCAATCGAAAATTGCTTTGTCATGAATTGTAAAATGAAAGATATACAAAACCAGTTGGGGAATAGTAGCCATAGATTCTTTTCCAACTACTATGGAAAATAACCATGCCATTTCTCGGCAGGGATTTTCAAAAAACTAACCTGGATGTTTGACAGGTCTTTTGGAATCAATTTTGGGTCTTAAAGGTATTCACGCAGAAGGTCCAATCTGTCATTTCTTTCCTTTAGGAATTCCTCAGCTTCATCCCCTTTGAAGTTCATTATCATCTTCGGGAGTTTGAGCATTTTCTTGAAGATTGAAGGTGCAAATAAATAGGGGACTCTCCCTGCAATTGAATTATTATCTGGTTCTTGTTGAATTTGTCAATGCACCATGAAATTAACTCTTTAAAATCATGAACTTCTGGAACATAGCTTGCCAAAGAAATTCCTGATGTCCAAACTCGGTTCAAAATCCTTTCTGGAGGAGGAAATGAGAAGTAATACATGTATGCTTTTGACCACTAAAACTTTTGATCTTCTCGTCCAAATGTGTTTATGGTATCTCCACAGAAGTTTTCATTTCTTCTAGTTGTCATGCTTAATGAAGTTGGTGGATTAATGTACAGTCCTTTTTAGAATGTTATTACCAAAGAAAACTTTTTTTTCCACAATATGTTCTTGAGTCCTGTTTCAAAGGATCGTTAATACAAATTAAATTTTGAATTAATGAAGGATTGTCTCGAGAAAATCACCATTAATAACGACCTTTCAATAGTTAACCCATTTGATGTATCTATGAGATTTGCATTAAATATTTTATTGGGGAGAGTGAAAACATGGGACCTAGATTATTGTGGGGTGGCGAAAACAAAATGATGAGATATGAGAATGACGGGGGAGTGAAATTCGATGCACATTGAGAAATAATGAAATGAGCATGAACTCGCGGACCCATGGTAGGATTTCAAAATTTTGAACAAGTATGGTGAATCAGTTGGATGAAGAGGAAGGGTGGGAATGAGTGAAAGAACTATGAGACTATCATGGTCTATAGTGGTGTTTTAAAATTTGACTAAGTTTTGTGACATTGCAAAGGTAATGAAGTATGGTGAGTCAGTGGGTATGGAAGAGAGGCGATATAATGTCTCTCATGGAGCGTAGTGAAATTTTAGAAAACTGACTAAGTATGAAGAATCCATCGGATGGAGGATTCTTAGTTATATGTGAGTGAGTCAGACAAATGCCTTAGACCCACGGTAAAGTGTTTTGGAAAAATTATAATTATGGATGAAAAATGAAAGCAGTGGAATGTTAGGGTGTATTTTGGAGGTAGAAGAACTTTGGACTAAGAAAACGATGTGTTGTGAACTTGTGACAATCATGAAAATTTCTAAGTATGGAAAAGGAAATTACAAGAGAGAAACAATCAAAGGATTGACACATTTGGGGATCAACAACTCGCTCCAATTGTGGGATAGTAACCCCCTATGGGTTACTGAGAATCTAGAATCTCAATCATTGGGATATGGAGTCAGTCTGAGAAAATAAAACGAAGGACAAAGACTTTGAAAAATATGTACAAAAAAAAGCGGATGATTATTGAGAATTTTTAAAAGAAATTTTTGAGGTGTTTCCCATTGAAGGACAACATTTGGACTATTCCTTTTATGTGTTTCAACAGATAAGAATTGTATCCAAGAATTGTTTTGATCATATAAGGACCGATCCATAATGCTTCCATTTTTGTATGTAGAGATGGCTTTTCCTTAGCCTTATTCCACAACAACACCAATTGTCCCTTCTAAAAATATTTTTCTAATTAAATCTTATCAAAATATATTTTGATACTTTGTTATATTTGACTCATTTTTCTTAATGATTCACTTCAATGTTCTTGAATTTGCATCAATTGATCATATCTTCTTTGTAAAAGTGAAATTTATTCAACATATCCTATGTTCACAGCATAAGTCATGGCATTCAATTCTAAATCAATAGGCTTTTTTGTTTCCTTCCCACATACTAATGTGTATGGTGGCAGTCATGCGTTTTCCTTTAGTGTAATTCTATTGTCCCATAATGCATCAATCAACTTCAAATGCCAATTTCTATGATTCACATTGATTTTCTTTTTAAGGATCTAGATAAATGTCTTATTTGTAGACTCTTCCAAGCCATTCCCCTGAGGGTTAATAGTTTGATGGTTGACCCATAGTAATTCCATATTCCCCACACAATTTTGTGAATTTTGAACTTATGAAAATTAATCCATTATCAGTTATGATTTTATCCAGGACACCAAATCTTGACAAGATATTATCTTTAATAAAATTGATGAGTTCTTCAGAATCAACCTTTTTTAAAGCTACTACTTCTTTCCATTTTTTAAAATAATCAACTGTGGTGAGAATGTATGAGTGGCCTTTGCTACATTTTGTATTAATTGGCCCGATAACATATAATCTCCATTGTGTAAAATGTTCTTCTATTATTGTAGGTTGAAATGGCATTGTTTCTTTCTTCATTCTCCCTATTTTTTTTTGACATGAGATGCATTTTCTTATTGTTGAGTAAGAGTCCTTAAAAATGGTGAGCCAATAATAATCTTCTCTCATGATTCTATGTGAAGTTGTTTTTGGTGCAAAATGTCCTCCACAAATACCTTCATAAAACTCTTGTAATACTTTTTGAGACTTTGTGGAATAAATGCATCTTAATAACATCCCATCAAAATTCCTTCATAAAAACACATCAACAACTAATACTATAAGGAATCTTCCTACAGAGCCTTATAAAACATAAATTAAATTAGAGAAATGTTATCCTAACATCTTCACAATTTCATAACCAGCATATAACCATTCATCTTAAATAAATTTTATGAGCAAATCATAATAAATTATATAACACAGCAGAAAATGAAAATACATACCTTTAACTGATGCTATCGTTGTTCTACAACTCTGCTTGATGCTCTGCCCAAAACCGTCTAACCACCCAGCCAGCTAGGAATAGAGCCTCTCTGTCTCCCTAGCTCCAGGATTCCTAGCCCCCGAGCCCAAAACTCCCAGCAACAGGTGTCCCCTATCTCAGTCCTAAAACAAGCTTCTCCAGCCAGAAACCAGTAATACCATCTCCCAATCTCCCCATAAGTCCAAAAATGCCCAATACAGTATCCCCTATGAAAATAATGCTCCCTACCAAAAGTCCCCCTCTCTCGAGTGTTTTTCCCCCTATATCCTCCTTTTCCTCTCTTCCTCATTCATCACCCTCTTCCTTTCATTAAGACTCACCCACCTTATCCCTCCATTCAATGTCAACCACCTCATCTCCTTCTCCTTAATGGTTCCATCATTCGATATGTTAAGTTTTTATTTAATAAATTAAAATTTATAAAACTTAAATTTATTAACCAAATATTTAATGAGTTAATTAATCAATTAATTAATTAATTAACATACATTAAACAATTCATAATTCAGGACAATTAATTAATTAATTAATTAAACTTAATATACCTTAAACAATTATTTAACAATGACAATTAATTATTTAATTAGGGTTGTTACATACACCCACCCTTCAGGAAACTTCGTCCCGAAGTTAAAGTATTTTAAGATACAAGGGAAAGACACTGAGTTCACACATTCATATCCAATAAACAACGTTATCAGTAAGTAAGCCAAGAAAACTCATACATACTAGTCTACATGTGCAAGAAATGCATGTGTAGCTAGTACATACAAGTCTCGTGCATGTACTAATAACAATAACTATAACCTCTATAGTAATTTTTGTATGCATCCAATCCATTCAACAAGACTATTCATTTTAAAAAAGAAAATAACCAAATAAAATGTTTTTAAAATCCTTTAATTCAATTTTTTTGCTCAACAATGTTATTTAAGAAATTGTAATTTAATTAAGGAATTATTAAAATTCATATAAAAACTTTTTATTTTCAGAAAAAAAAAAAAAAAAAAAAAAAAAAATTCCACCATAAGAGAAATCTCCATACTCTCTCAACTATTTCTACTCATCTTTCCTCCCTAACTTCCTTCTTTTAACTCCCAAAATGAAACAGTTCTTTCGGTTGAATTTTGTAGTGGATATCATGGCTATTGGTAGCATCCTCGAGTTACTTTTGAGTTTTTATAGCTGAGAAAAATTTTAGATTTTGGTTTGACTTAGAAATAGTTTGGATTGTTAAGTCTTCTTTTTCAAAATTGTCATTTTTACTCTCCACAGCTAACGTGTTTTCAAAGATTCATTGTGCGCTGTGGAAAGTGCCCACTTTCAACAGTTAAGGAGCTCTTTTCATCAGTTGACGCGCTGTTGAAAGTGACAAATCTTAAAAGGTTTGAAAATCAGTCGCGGGTGGTGCGCTGTGGAAAGTACACGCTTTCCACAGCTAAGAAGCGGTTTCAATTGATATGTCGCGTTGTTGAAAGTAATTACTTTCCGCAGCTAAGGAGTATCTTCTACAAAGCGATGCGTTGTGGAAAGTGCATACTTTCCGCAGCTAACAGGGGCTTACAAAGATGCGCGCTGAGGAAAGTCAAGATTATCAACAGCTAACAGAGGTTGTACTCCTGGTTTGGCAACATCAAATCAAATCTTTGGTTCCATATCAGACATTGTTCACAAAAGAGCATTTAGAGTTTTGAATTGCAAATGGAAATAATGATACTTAAACTTGCAGGGCACTTCTCAATCCCTTCTCAAGCTCCAAATGAAGATCTGAAAACACCATTGGATAGCTTAGATTCTCTAGATGTCAATCGACTATCTAAACATGCAAAACGGACTCTCCATGACCGAGAAAATTGATTTTGAAAAAATTTGCACTTTCACCAGCGCAGAAGACAGAATTTTGACTAGTTAGCTGTGGAAAG